>JAJJMA010213119.1:0-16857 GCA_023529015.1 Papaver nudicaule | reverse complement strand
TGCATGGCCAGGTGGAGGGACAAACCTGTTACGCCACTATGAGAACTTGTGTTCAACGGTCTAAGAACGGCCTAGCGGCCTATCTTACTCCTAGCGGCCTATCTAACGCCGCCAGCGGCGTAACTTACACGTAGCGGCATATCTTCTTCTCCACACTATAAATACCTTCTTCTTCTCCCTACTATCTTCACTCTCTATAACATTTCTAATCTGTACTGAAACATTTCCTTCCCTTCACTCTCTATACCATGAATAATCTATTAAGGAATCCTCTGAATGTAATAAGAAAAAGAAACCGGAGTAATAAAAGGGATTCACCGGGTCTAGTTGATGTCGGGAATTGGAGGCAAAATCTGGAGGAATTCGATAACCCACAAGTGTTGTCTGGTCCAAACCTAGTGGACAACCATGTATCCAGAAACATCGAAAGGGATAAGCCATCTAAATTACGAGGCAGGATGACGGAACTAAAAGACATGTATGACATTATCCCAGCCCCAGTAAGAAACATCCTAATGAGATATCCATGGCGTGCATACTATCAGATCGAATTAAGACGGGCCAACATGGAAGTTATCCACCTTCTCCCCGATAGGTGGTGGCCTACGACGCACACTTTCCATTTCGATGACGTTGAGAGAGGTAACGTTGATTTAATTTGTCATATATTTTTCCAACAATTTAAAATTAAATTATGCTGATAGCACAAATAAAATTTAATGTTAACAGGAATCACACCGCTAGATTTGTATTTTATTAGCGGCATTCCCAGTGGTGTTGGTGATACTGTTCCTTTTGATCAAGAAAAGTGGAGTAGGGAGAATAAATGGCACGAACTTTTGCCAACATTTGTTGTGTGTCCCGAGACCGTTGTACCCACATCGCATTTAGGCTTCAAAGCTGGCTGACTTTATGTAGCTGCTCTAAAGAAATGGTTGAAGTACATTTTAAAGACTCATGTTCATGAGAATATGTATCAAGAGATTGAAAGAGATTTCTTGATGTGGTTTCTTGGACAATTGTTTTTTGCCAACGCCTCTACATGCACAAAGATGGGGTGGTTAGAAGCTTTGGAGGACCTTGAAGAAGCCCCAAACTATGATTGGGGTTCAGCTATTTTGGGTGAACTATATATAGCTCTAGATGTGGCATCATTGGCGAGACAACTTTTAATGGATATCATGGCATGTTAGAGGTATGTTAAAATAAGTTCCAAACCTTAAACCTTAAAACTTTAAAAATTCTTTCAACCTCTTTCTTATTTATGTTTTCGTATTTCCAGTTCCGGTGGTATGTCAATTTCCTTATTGCTCCACCAGTTCTTAAAAAAACGGAAGCAATGTGGCCGATATTACAGTCGTACATGAAGAGTAATTGGGCCAAAAAACAACCCACATATAATGTTGATCCGAAATCATCGTATGGTCTTAGAATTCATACGATGACCATATGTCATCTAAATGTAGTGGAAGCACCTTACGCTGCACCAAAATACAGAGAAAGGTATGATACGGAACTAACCGATCGTATCCGCAGGTATTCCAAGTCTAGAGTTATTTTTTGGAGTCCATGTAGTGAATGAGGTGTTTTGTATTTGGGAAAGAGATTGTTGCACCAGTTGGAGGGTCGGTTATACAAAGCCATTAACCCGCCATATTTGGAGGGTTATGTTCTACGTGATTCATATGATACCGTGAAAGCGGATGGTTGGACTTATTATGACACACTTGTTAGAGAAGCTAGGAATGAGAAAGAGTACGTAGAGTGGTTCAGATCGGTTGCACAACCCACGATCGATCTGCATAATTATCGTCACTACGGATTCGATTTGCCTGCACTTGGCAAGTTGAGGGATTCCAGGTTGGTTGTTCCCCAACACCCTCATCCTGCCGAACAATGTTTTCTGCCCTGTACAGAAGATGAAGCATCCTCATTACAAAATCTATCGGAAATTCGTTGGGAGATGCCGAGTATAACATCGTAGGGAGAACATACGACAATTCCAATTGTTTCGACGACCGAGGATCGCCTTTACCCTAACAACAATGTCGAGGCGACTGTGGAACAATTGAGGCAACAATGCAATGATTTTTGGTATCTAAATCAACAAATGCAAAGACTTCATGTACATGAGGTGAGAAGTTGGAGGGAAGTGTATGCTTTTAATTTCAGCAAGCCCCTGTCACAACATACCACACCAAGATCAAGTAGATCTATTCACGACTCTCCTCACGTCTCTGTTGATGAGAGATCTCCTTACAACTCTTTTCATGAGAGGTCTCCTCAGCTAATGTAAGATACAGTCGTGGCACAGACAAAAGTACAAGCAAGTTTGGTTCAATCATCACCTGGTTTTGTGCAGTCTTCACCTACCCTTATTCAGCCGACACCAAAAGGACCCTTCCGTGCGTGGAGCCAGAACCCAAACCCTTTCGAGGATGTCTACCGTGTAACACCACCACAGGAGGGTACTTCTTCTTGGCAGGGACATGGATCCTTTACTCCTGGTGGTCCTTCTACTTGGCAGAACCCAACCGGTCCAGTATGGCAGGGAATTCCCCTGACGTGTATGGTCCTGGTATGATACCTGCAATTTCGCCGAACGTGTATGGTCCTGGTGCTGGTATGATGGATCCAATTAACTCTTTCCTTGGACACAATGGAGGGATGAGTGAGTTTCCAACTGTGCGTACTCCAACCGGTATTCCAATGTATGGTGGGCTTGCACCCGGAACGCAGGGTGGTAGTTCTGGCTTGGTTACTCAACAGACTAATGATGGTTCAACACAAGAACCGGATGATCCTTTGGACGAAGATTCGAGTGATTGATGATGGTTTACAGCTGTTTTGAAGGTTGTTTGAGTATGATGGTTTGAAGTTGCTTTTGAAGGTTGCTTGAGTGGTTTTGAAGATGGGGTTGGGTGTGCTTGTATAATAGTTCGGGTTTGAAAGAGGCTTCATGGAATGTAAGATGTTTTCGTAGTTGTTTTTTTTTTTCCTCTTACTTATTTCGATGTAATGAGGATGTACAATTAATCGAAAAACTTTTATATACGAAAGATAAACTCTTCCAAATTTTAATACATCAAAGGAGGTGTGAAAAACAATAAATAAACTACTAAACTACTACTACTACTACTAGCACTAGCACCACATCGTTTGAAATTTAGTCAAGCTGATCAATGGAAAACCGGTTATACTTTGGTAAAACCCTAAGAATAGTGAAACATCCAAAGTAAGGGAACACTTGATCTCGCATTCTTTCCCAGGCTTCTCTCGTTGCACTTAACACAAAGTCATCTTCTTCGCCTTCTGGTCTCCAAAAGTCTAATGCCCTGGTTAAACATACAAAATCGTTTACAATTTTGTTTATTTCCTTCCAACGAAATGCTAACGTATTCCTACCACGACGATTTCGATTCCCAGTCGCTATCCAATACCGCGTCCGAAAAATTATAGTTCAACACACCATTATTCGCGTGATGAGCGGGGACAACGGCCTTCCATTCTAAAACAAAACTTCTACAAATTCATTCATCTTCATAAACAGTAAAGCTTGGTCGAAACACAAACATTTTCTTGTTGAAAAAAATGCGTAATACAAATTTTTGAGTGTGTGGGAAACTTAATGAGACGTTGTATACAAATGGGGAGAAAAAGCAGTATATTTATAGGCGTTTTTAGGTGGTCCAACATAGGCCGTGGCGGCTTAATTAGCGCCGCTTGGCCTTGGACACGCCTAGCGGCCCAAAAGATGTCGCTCGGCTGTTCATAGACCTCGCCTGGCAAACCAGCATTAATACTGGTTTACCAGGTCATTTTGGTTGTTTGTCCCTCCCATAGTGGCACCAAAATGGGCAGATTTTGGGTTTGTTCCTGATCTGCCCTAAAGCAGCCCTAAAGCAGCCATTGGATTATGAGCCTACGACGGTTCTTCTGTGACTGTGAACTTGGCTGAGCGAGTTTTTAAAACTTGGGCCCTCAAATCGACTGACGTTGAACATATTAACAGTTTTTCCTGTTAGAAATTTGGGGAAATCGAAATCTAGGGTTTTTCATCTCCGTTAATGGAGGAAGATAAAGCAGCTGCATATTACGAAGAACTAACACGAAAAGGAGAAGGTGCAGCTAAATTCAAACAAGGATTAGGTTTCTCTTCAAAATCATCAGATACTTGTAATCCAAGTAAAGGTTCTGCTCATCCATCTTCTACTTCTTCTTTCCTTAGTAGTTTCGTTAAGGCTTCAAGTCCTTCCAAATCAACTCAAGTGTTTCAGAAACAAATTGAGCTTGAAAATGTTCAAAACAAACTTAAGAAGAAGAAGAATGAGAATTCTGAATCTTTATCTAGGGTTTCTGGAAAACGTTCATCTAGTATAGAGAGAAATGGGGATCCAAGGAGAAGAAGCAGGAGTGGAGAAAGAACGAGTGAGAGGAGGAGAAGAAGAAGAAGTAGGTCTAGGAGCAGGTCTTCGGAGGATGATGAAAGAAGGCACAGGAATGGTCGAGAATATCGCAGTAGACGAAGGAGTAGGAGTTCATCTCCTGGTAGTAGAAGGCCAGATGATCGAGAAAATCGGAATAGACGAAGAAGTAAGAGTCCGAGTCCTGGCAGGAGAAGGTTAGAGAATGGGAGAAATGATCGAGAAATTCCAAATAGACGAAGAAGTAGGAGTTCGTCTCCTGGTAACAGAAGGTTGGAGAAGGGGAGAGGTGATTGTCGTGATAATAGTACGGAAAGTAAAAGGGATAAGGAAAGGAATGGTGCTGTGGATTATGCAAAACTTATTAAAGGATATGCTGAAATGGTTAGTATGTATATGTTCAAGTCATGTAATTCTGATTCGTGCACAATTTGTTCTTCTGAATTATATTTGGTTCTGGAATGTTTTGTTTTCTGCTGAAAGTTTTAGTTAACCAGTAATCCTATATGATGTGCTCATAGTTAACCGGTTTTCTCCGTTGGTCAACTCATGAACTTCTTTATCAACGGAAATTACTTGTGTGGTTACATTACGATGGTAGTTGGCGCTAAGCCTGCATTTTTTTTTGTTTGAGAGATTGAATGTGCATTTGACAACAATTTGCCACTTGAGGTTTATTTTGAAGACTTGTTGGTGGATCATTCATTACCCAGATGATATAACATAATGATGTTTCCTCTATCTATCTAGGGACAAGGGGTCATCACATTAGGGCGATAATTACACTTGGTAGGCTTTTGGATGAAAATGCAATTGTTTGTGTATGATATATGCTGCTATGTATAATGGAATTGTGCTACAAAAGTAGCAATACGAATATACAATGTTAAGAAGTATATAATAACATCTGCTCAAGTAATAGACTCTTGTATCTTGTTTTTAACAGTTCATACTTCATTTATGGTGTTGTTGTACTTTTTATTCTTTCGGACATAAGATCAGTTGACCTTATTGTTTTCTTTACAGACTCCAGCTGAAAGAGTTAAAGCAAAGATGAAGCTTCAGCTTGCACAAACCGGTATGACACTAGGATATGATTTTTGGGTTCATCCTTCATTCTTACTTAATTATAATTCATGTTAATCTGGCTCACAGTTCCCTTGAACCCAATGAATCGTCAATATTTGATAGCCCAACCATATATGTTTTGCTCATGGGCCTTGTAAAAAAATCCTCTCTTTTCTGAATGCATTGTGTTGCAGTTGAAAAGGATACTACTAAGGGCATGGGAGCCGGATGGGAACGTTTTGAGTTTAACAAAGATGCACCACTTGATGAGGGTGAGGAAATGGAAGGCGAGTACTGGTCTTTGCTTAACCTTCTTTTTCGAAATGCATAATGTGTTGTTGGATTGCCCGAATTCTAGGCTGTTGTGGCTGATGATTTTGTCCATCGACTGGTTACAACCTGAAGATTATTTCATATCTGCTCATAGATATTTTGTCTTTTGTGTTCTTGAAAGCCCAACAGTTTGCTGATTTAGTTTTACATATGATGTTTGTGGTTGTGGTTATTATTTTTTGATGTATCCAGGCCGATAGTCTTTCTATTATCTTCTCATTCGCTGACCTTGCAACTTAAAGTTTGTTGACGAGCTTTTATTTTGAAATTTGCAGCGGCAGAAGATGATGCAAACTTAGTCAAGAAAGCCGGACAAACTTTCCGTTTTTCTGCAATAGAGGTATAGACAATATTTATGTTTTTTTGGTTTAGCATAATTTCATTGTTCCCCAATATGGAAGACATGATATGCCGATTTAACTTATGCATACATTGTGTAGTCAAGAAGGGAGGAGCAAATTAAGGCTGCTCATGATGAAGCTATGTTTGGAGTACCAACAGCTGAAGCATCTACCAGCCTCGCAGAGTTGGAACACAAGGAACCGATCGCGGAGGACACCAGGAAGCAGAGTAGTGAGAGTGGCTTAGGTGCAAATATCATCAGTGAAAAAGCACGTAACTTTTTTTCTCTCTTTCTTTCTTGGAATTGAAAAATGTCTATCTGGAAGTATAGAAATTTTCTGTCAGGTGTGTGAAACAACAAGCCGTGCAAAGGTACAATGTTCTAACTTGTGCTTACTTCGATTTCAGGTACTCGCAAAGCAGACTGGTTCTTGGCGAGACCGAGCTCGTAAACTCAAAGACGGGTGAAGTTGCGAAGGTGATTGCGCAAATTTTTAGACAATTACCAGATCCCACTTATGTTCCCGAAACAACTTTGGAAGAAGATGAGAGTGGGAAAAACCAAGGCAAGCTAGTTGAAGAAAATTTGATTTTGCACAGTAGTCGGTACCAGGGGCGGATCTAAGTAAAGGCGCACTTAGGCAACTTGATCTATTAGTTTAAGTTAAATACAACCCTTAATTGGAAAACAAAAGATTTGTTAATATTCTTAAAGTGAGTAACCAAAACCTACCTTCATCGTCATACTTATAAGCCAAAGTCGTTTCTATCACTTTATTACTATTTCTAGTTAAAACTTGCTATTACTGTAACTGCTCCATCGTTATAATTAATTTAAAAATTGTACAGAACCCATAGTAGTTTATTTTTGAGAAATTATGGTAACTTTACAAGATCATCACGTGATTTTTCATTATTCATTTTGATGTAACATTGTAAATACTTTTTTATTTTTTTCGAGGAGAGAGGAGAAAGGTTAAGCTTTTATTAAAACAAAAATCAAGTGAAGTGCATGAGCAAAAAGCTCCTAGAATTATAGTACAGAGGATGACAATCAATAATCACCTTCCAATGAGTGATGAGATCTCTGAAAGGAGTAGTCCTAAACCAATTTTCAATAGAGCCCCAAATGAATATAATGGCTTTCACTTGATTGATTAATGTTTCAGTTCTTGGTCTCTTCCAAAGTTCGTTTGTTTCTTTCTCCCCAAACGACCCAGCAGATTGCAAATATCATTGGAAGCCAAAATTTCCAGCCTCTGTATCTACCTCTTCTCCATTTCCAAGCCTGCAGTTGAATCATTAAGTCACCACCTTGAACCATCTTTGCAGTGAAGAAGTAGATGACTCATAGTCTCGTTTGTTGAGTTGCAAAGTGAACACAATGTAATTGGGATAGTACAACCTCTTCTAATAAGGTTATCTGTTGAATCTCCAACTTATGTTTCCATCAAAATTAGGTTTAATAGTTCGTAAACTGTAGACAAGTTGGTGAAAATAAGGGGATACCAAGTACAACACCAATTTTTTAAGTTCGTGGACCTATATGCAATATAAATGAAAGACGAAATCCCTAATCAATTTCCTAGTATCATCGGAATTGAGATCTTTATTCAAGATTTGAGTTCCTACAAAGATAAATCCTTATAAATCTCAAAAGAGATTGAATTCACTCAATAATTAACAAAGTACTTCTTTGCAATTACATTAATTATATCAATCATAGAAATATAATGTGGAAAATAATAAAAGTATTGCATGACATCAAAATTTTGTTAACCAGGAAACTGCAATCCAGTAGAAAATCCTGGCATCTCGTCTAGTTTTAAACACACACCGTATTAAGCCACTACAGACACTAGACTATTATCAGACTTCAGACAGGAATGTAATTGAGACCGAATTAACCCTCCAAACAATTCATTTACAGTACCCCTTACTTCTCTTGGATCTCGCAAGACCCTACACACTTGATTCCCTTAGAGCATCTCCAACAGTGGGTGGAAATATTCTTATGTGGAGGTCTTATTTAGACCTTTATTTTGAAGGGTTTATGTGGATTAACCTTAAACCTAGTAAACTATCTCCAACAGTGTTGTTTTAACCTTTAAGAGATCTTGTAAAGATAAAATCTTAACCGTTTGATTTAATTTAAAATAATTATTAAAGGAAAAAAATTCAAATTAAGGGTTTTCCCGAAAGTCTAGTTAAGACTTTCTCTAACACCTTTTTTAATCCATGTCAGCACTCCTAAACTCAAGGACCCTACTACTGGAGGTTCATTTTAGAAACTATTGGGTCTTAGATCTTAGGTGGCAATAAAAATTAAGACCTTCACCCACTGTTGGAGATGCTCTTAGCCGAGGTCTTTTAAAACCTAAAAGTTGATCCTCTACAACCCATCGTGAAGACTATCTACTTTGCCTCTAACAGGACACCTAAGTTGGATTTCCTTAAGATATCAATCAAGGTTTATGGAAATCGAGTTTCTATCAATTAGGGTTTATGCTCTTCAAAACTTATAGAGCCACATAATTGATTTTACCTCACAAACTGACAATCTTAACCTAGATCTGTATCGTATTCTTTGTGGTACTGCTAAGACTTAATCTTACTTAAAAGATCCTTACATAGTTTATATCAAATCTTGATCTATGATTGATCGTTCTTGTATGAAATTATTGCATCAAAGAATGACATTGTAATAAACAAGAACAAATTAATCAATTGGAGATATAGGATCAAGGAGTAAGAAATCTGAGTTGTGCTTCATGAAGATACAAAATTATGTTTAAATCATACCTTCACCAATTTTCCGGTAATAGTCCGGTGATCTAAGAGATCTACTTGATCGAGTCTATGGATGATAATTTTCTTCAATCACTAATACTAACAGTAAAACATAAAAAGGGAGAATGGAGAGAGAAAGAGTCTAGTCCGTTTTCTCACTGATGAATGTCTTAGTTTACAGATGAGGCATGGCTGGCTTTTTATAGTCGACGAGAATACAAGTTTAGGGGTACATAAGTAATTACATCTAATAAATCTCTCAGATCCGAATGTTACGCTCGCATTCCCGCCTTCTGGATGACAGAACCTCGTAGTCTCTTGGGCAATCTCTGCTTTCGCTTAACCGCCTTGATATATCCTGTCAGGTTCTGTATATGTAGCCTTCAGCGCCTATCTGGACTTCGGTACCCGTGACCTGAACCTTCTCCGAGTTCTTTCTCAGGTTCTGTAGTACCTCCCGCCCAGTCTCTGTTGCCTTCTGTGGTGGATGCTATATTTTGTCATCTACATATTTCCCCCAGTTTTGTTTAAAACTAGTCTGAGGACTGGTTTTGAATTAAACTTAGTTTCTTTGCTGTATTTGGACATTTTATATCTCAGCTTCTGTTGGTATTGTGATACGGTTATCTGTTTTGAATCAGTTTTCTCTGATTTTTTCTCTAGGGGGTACTGTGTACTCCTTCCCCAAAGGGCAAGTGTAGAATACACTTTTATAAGTATCTGTATGTTTATCTTTGTTGAAGGGTTCGATTTCAAGATGGAATTTGGTCTATCGATTAGGACCACTTTATTTTTTATGATAGGTTCTGCTTTAGTGCTTCTATTATCCTTATACAGAGTCTGTCTGACTTTTGGTATTCTTCGTTTGTAGCGTGACTGACATGTGGCTTTATCATATTGCCATCTTTACGGTTGAAAATTTTTCTTAATAATTTTTAATTAAAGTATTATTTTGCTAATAATTATTTATCTTTTATCTTCCTCCTCTCCTTATTTAGAAAAGCTGAAATTTAATCAGTCTCTTCTTTTTCTTTTCTCAGTCATTTTCAATGTCTGATCTATCTGATTTAGATACCTTGAGGCGATTATACCCTACTCTTAATTCTTCGAATATCGGTATTTACCGCTCTTATGGTTATGATTTCATTTCAAAGATTCCTCAACATGTAATTCCTCCCGGAGGTTTGTTGATTTCTAAGTATCATCTTAAATTTATCAATTTCCCTTTAAATCATGTTATTCGTGAAAATCTTTTCTTGATCGGATTGTCACCATGTCAGATGGATAACAAGTTTTACTTAATGATGAAAAATATTTATGTTTTCAATTCAAATGTTGGAGATCTTCATGGGAATTACTGCTCTTGACATCTTTCAGAGGTACGATGTATATCGAGTATCTTCTGAATTGCCTCATATCTATTCAATTCATCCCTAAAATGTTAAGATGACATTAGGAATTGAATAGTTTAATGTTCAAGACACTTTCGACCAATCTGTTAATCAAAGACTGTTGATTGTTACTGGTGATTGGGAAATTGTTCCTGTTGGAGTTCCTTTCTTGCCAACATATCCTCAAAGATTTTCTTATATTTGTAAGTTTTTGGCTTTTTCCTTTACATTATAATTGAAATGTGTTTTTATATTTCTTTCAATGATTTTTTTTTTAACTGTTGTAGGTATTTTACCCCTGCCAATATAGTCCTTATACAAGATTATTGCCGCAATACTGGTTCTCCTGATATTTCCAATGTTAATCTTTTGAGTATGAGACACACTGCTAGCATGAGAGATAGCAGGGTAGTTAGGGATTTTAATGTGTCCATACATCGTATTCAACGATCTTTCCCCTTGAGTTTCGAGGAATTGGTTTGTGCTGGTCCATCAACTCTTGCTCCTGGTATTGATGAACCAGTTACGTTTTTTAATGAGGATTCAGAACCTTTTTCAGAGGTTCTGCATAATGCTCTATCTGATTGTGTTGCAATACTCTATCAAAATGGTTGGATTAAATTCCAAAAACCATTTCTTCAATCTTTGGGTTGTTTGGTTTCCTTGTTGGTGTTTCGTTACTTCTCTTCACAAAATGCTCTTTGTTAGTACCTTTTTATTGTATTTTGAACTGTGATCTTGATGTTCTTGAAATCCATGTAATTTCTATTTTATCATCAAATAAATTTTATTTGACAATAAGATAATTTTCTTTTTATTTGATTGTCTACTATTCAAACTAATTTCACTAGAGTTGAATCAAATTGGGAGCCCAAATGCAGGTCAATGAATATATACCCTTGGAGATTCTTTTAGAGGACCGGATTTAGGTTTTCTAGAGAAGGCTTATTTGATGAATTTGACAACCTCTGTGACCTTAGTTACTTTGAGTCGGAAACTCAGTTTTCGCTCCTAATATATTTGATTCTCTTAAAATAGAATAAAATGAGATTTGGTGGGACTAGAAAAGCTAATAATCGATATTGGGTATCCGCTGAGCGGAAACTCGGCTTCTGCATAGAGATGGCTTTTCTACTTGTTACTACACATGTGTAGCAACAAGTAGAAAGATTCAAGAGACTCTATAGATTCAAGAGAAGCACTACACCATAGTGGTAGGCCTTCTTTACATTGTAGAGAATTCTCTACAATGTAGAGATCATAGTGCTTGCTCTTAAGAAGTCGTGGGATCGCCTAGAACAACCATGACTATTTATTTTCGTTCGTTTTCGAACATAACTAATATTTTTGCACAAGGTAGTGACTATATACAACGCACACTTTGAATAAATACAACAAGAATTTTACTTTTTAAGTTTTAATTTTATTAGTCTTAAAAATAACTAATTATAACCCGAAAAAGTCAAATCAAACCTTAGCCTTAACTATAAAGTTTTTGTTTAGGGAGTATAAATTACATTCTTCAAACCCTAGTCATGAAGCTTATTCATTCAACTTTATAAAATGTAGTTGAATCAAAACAAAACATTTGTTGCAAATAAAGTTAAGGTTTATGAAACAATCTTGAGGTAAACTTAAAGAATTGACAAGATTTTTTCTTCTTCAAAGAAAAAAATTAAACGATGGAAAGTTTAAATTAAGAACTGTTCGTTGGTTTTGTTCGCTTCGTGGATGCTCGAGGCCAACCAACCCCAGATGTTTCAATGGTTTCATTTCTGGCCAACACATCTGTAATACAAAGTTTCATCTCCTTGTTGATGATGAACAAGTCTGTTTTAGTAACTGATCTCAAATTACTTAACACAAGAAATGACAAAAATACCGGTTATGATGAATCTTGGGGAAACTAGTTATGATGAATCACTATGGTAAACAAAGCAACCGGTAGAGGGTATACATATAGACTAAAAATAAATAAATAATACATCATCATTAACCAAAATAAATAATCAATCAACATATCACATCTTGAGTGAAATTGATATTGAATTTCTATGGCTATTTCATTTTTCAGTGGTTTAGATTTGAGATTATGGAATTGGAGCATTTTAATTGATTGATATTTTGAATTGATTTGCTGGACGAAGTTGATAATTTTTTGTTCTTATAACCGAACTGGGTGATGATGATTCTCACAAAAAGAGCTAGGAAATTAGATTTAAAAGTTTATTAGCAAACGGAATATTGGCAAAATATTTAATTAAATCAGTCAACATCGTTGGACGATATATAAAA
Organism: Papaver nudicaule; assembly: GCA_023529015.1. Taxonomy (NCBI): domain Eukaryota; kingdom Viridiplantae; phylum Streptophyta; class Magnoliopsida; order Ranunculales; family Papaveraceae; genus Papaver; species Papaver nudicaule. The sequence goes on along the minus strand of JAJJMA010213119.1, from coordinate 4,214 downwards.
GAGATAATTAATAGGGGGAAAGCCACTTTTACTATAGGGAAAGCTAACTTTGGTCAAAATATTTGACTTCCACCAATATTGGGTGGATTAAAACATTTTCAGCACTTCTATATTGTTCCTGTTTGTATGGAGATTCGGTATCCTTTTTATACAAAACTATGTGATCATCATTTCATTAAAAAAAAAGACCATGTGATCATCATCTGCGGTAAACAAAAATACTAGTAAGTAACTCATAAGACGAAGACCACCATTGTTTCGAACAAAACAAAAAAAACTAAAAACCACCGACGCCATTTTATCAAAATCCTTTCTTTGTTTGTTATGATTGTGGGCTTTAACATTAATATTTTTCTGATCAAGTTGTTCGTACATCAACCTCTGATCTTTGATTTAAGAAATACATGTATATTACTCGTATTATCGTATATCAATACAATAGGCAATAAACGCCGCGCGGAGATGATGATCAATGAGAATATTCATTGATGCTACAATTATAGTAAATTTGAAATCTTTATCTGATCATAAATGATTGGTTCTATATTGCGTCATTTTTGTTGTTGAAACTTAAAACTCAGGAGGCTAGTTGTTTTGCAAGTGTTCGCATAAATGTCCAAAATAGTATTTTTGTTTTCAAGAGTGGTTGATTTAGTTTGGCTTAGGATAATGATGTAAGGATTCTTATGGATTGCGTGTTTTTGTTTGCGGGATACTCATCTTCGCGGACTGCTAGCTTGTTTTTGTTTCGTTCAAGATGATAGCATCTAACTTAATTGTATTTATAAGATAGTCGATGAAGATCATTTTTGTTTTAAATCCACCCAAAGGCAAATAGCCTGGACCAAAGTCAGCTTGCCCTATAGTAAAAGTGGCTTTCCCCCTATTAATTATGATTTTTTTGCTTAAATGTCCCTCTTCTAATTATTATCTACCAATATGTCCTATATTTTAACATATTCAACCATCTATCCCTTCCGTCAACTTTTCCATTCGAAATTCCTTTAGCTTAAAAACGGTGCTACGTCATCGTAACTTACTCCCAAAATCTTCTTAACTTACCCTTCAAACTTAACTCATGCCTAGTTAACTTAACTGGACTCCAATTTGAACCCCACCTGAATCCCAACCTGAACCCCAATCTGAACCCCACCCGAGCCCCAACCTGCACCCCACCTGAACCCCAATCCGACCCCCACCTGAACCTCAGTCTGAACCACACACCTGCACCCCAATCTGAAACGGAACCGGATTGTGTTAAATTACCCCATATGAACTTCACCTCACACTCCAACCATTCCCGTATTTAACCCGAGGTTATTTAGATAGATATAAAAGTGAAGGATAGAGAGGTAATTTGAACTAATTATTTAACCATTTATGGTGGGACACGTCGACTTAACTGTAATTAACGGTCAACGGATGGAAAACTCGTTACAAAGGACATGTTGGTGAACCTGTTAAAAGGTAGGACTATCTTGTACATACCATATTAAGAGAGGGACCTAGAACCTTGTTTCCCATTAATTATCTATAAAAGATGGGAAACAAGGTTCTAGGTTCCTCTCATAATAGGGTATTTATAAAATAGTCCTACCTTTTAACAGAATCATCAATACATCATTTGTAACTGATATTCCGCTAGTCAACCGTTAAGTGAGAGTTAAGTGAGGAGTGTCCCACCATAAACCATTAAATAATCGGTTAAATTACATGTCTAGCCTTCGTTTCTTAAAGTTACCTAAATATCACTAGTGGATTTTGGCCGTTTTACGACCCTGAGCTATGACCCTCATTAATGGTGGTTAGTCCTACAACCACCAAAGAGGGTCGTTTCACTAGTAAAAAATGAGACAAAATTAGTAAAAATTAAACCAACCTTATTTAGGGTCGTAAAACGAAAATTAAAATTACCAAAATAACCATCGAGTATACCACCCTATTACCACCAATGAACATAGTGATATCCTTAAAGATCTCAGCCATCCCATTAGATCTCAGCCATCCATGACCACATATAAATACACCTAAATCTCTATCCCTAAAGTCCTAACACAGTCGATACACAACTTCTCTTCTTCTTCTTCTAGCTTCAGCCACCGCACAGACTTACACAACCATCTCTCTTCCCTTCTGAGAGATCACTATCAGAACCAGATCTATTTTTATTCCATGTGATTGGGATTTTCTTGATTAGGTATAAAAAACCAATCACATGGAATATTTACTCTCTGATTCGGAAACCCTAGAAGGTCGATTTTTAAACTTGATTTTGAAACTCGCATAAGAAGATTTAAATGCAAAACCTAGAAGATTTAAAGAAGAATCAGGTATAAAACCCTAACCTTATTGATTATTGCATTTGGTTTTCAATTTTGATAGATTTGTGAATGATATATCTTTCATGGTATTTATTCTTTAGATCTAGCAATATGTGTATTTGCTTAGTTGATTTCGTAGAGTTTTAAAGCATGGGTATGTTTAGGTTTTCAATTTTAGTAACCGAGATTTGATCCTACTTAGTTAGGGATTGAGTATTTTAGTTTTTGTTTTTGCAATCCTTGATTTAGATTGATTTTTAAGTTATGGGTTTGCCTTTATATGTGATGTTATGTATCCTTTAAATTTATTAACTTTGCATTGATGATTTTCAGAATCACAGAATAAACAAAAGGTCACACAGCTTCTAAAATCTCCTCAAGAGGTTTTTGATGCACTCAAGAACCAAACTGTTGATCTTGTCTTTACTGCTCATCCTACTCAATCCGTCAGGAGATCTTTGCTTCAGAAGCATGGAAGGTTTGCGGGACTAACTCATGGCTACGTTATTTATCACAGTATAATTATGTTTTCATTGTGTGAAGCTCTTTCGGGTCCTGGCCATAAGCAACGAGTTTCGTTTACTTTGGCCAACTGTGTATTTCATTCTCATTTATTTGCTTTGCAGGATTCGTGATTGCTTGGCGCAATTATATGCAGAAGACATTACTCCTGATGATAAGCACGACCTCGATGAGGCTCTACAAAGAGAGGTAAATGTTTTGAAGATTTTATAGAAGTATCTTTGAGTAGTTAGGCATTGCCAGAAGAAAGAATGAGTTTTCCTTGAAATTGCAGCGTATTGATTGCTTTTGCATCATTGTTGGTATGCAGATTCAAGCAGCATTTCGAACTGATGAAATCCGTAGGACAACTCCTACACCTCAAGATGAGATGAGGGCAGGAATGAGCTACTTCCACGAGACAATCTGGAAGGGTGTCCCTAAATTCTTACGTCGTCTTGACACAACGTTGAAGAATTTAGGGGTAAACGAGCGTGTTCCATACAACGCACCTCTCATTCAGTTTTCTTCTTGGATGGGCGGAGACCGAGATGGTACAATCTCTGACCACAAGTTGATGTTATTCAGTTTTATCTTAGGACTTATTTGTTGTGGATAGAAGAATTGATGTGTGATGTGTTAGCTTAAATGTATATCTTATCATCACAATATTCACAGAACTAGCTTTCTGAAATTCTCTTTGATATGAAATTTAGGAAATCCAAGGGTTACTCTGAAAGTTACAAGAGATGTGTGCTTATTAGCTCGAATGATGGCTTCCAACTTGTATTATTCCCAGATTGAAGATCTTATGTTTGAGGTATTTTACCACTTTTTTCGTCATGTTTTGCTATTAGATTTCTGCCAAAGGAGCCATTTCCTTGTATCAATCTACTTGTTAGAGGTTGTACCCTGCCTCCCATGCCAAATGTGCATGTCTTTTTACCTACGTTTAACGTGAAATAGCAGAACAACCACAATCCTAGCCGTGAAACATGGCTTACAAGCAGTAATGGGCAAAGGCCCTCAAGCCTTAAGGGAATACAGAATGTACATTTACACGACTTGGTTGTGACTAATTTCATATTGCTATCTATTTGTGCAGTTGTCTATGTGGCGTTGCAGCGATGAACTTCGTGTACGTGAAGATGAGCTCCACAAGTCCTCGAAGAAAGACTCCAAACACTACATAGGTTTGTTGTAATATTACGTGCTTATTACTTTCACGAGTCTTTGGTTTCAAAATAAAGAGAACCTAGCCAAAAGTTTTGGTACTTACCTTTTGTCTTGAAAATAAAGAGAACCTAGCTAAAAGTTTTGGTACTTACCTTTTGTATTGAGATTGTGTTAGGACATTGTCCGGTCAAACCCACTAGCGTTGGTATGTCAAGC
>JAJJMA010213111.1:0-22451 GCA_023529015.1 Papaver nudicaule | reverse complement strand
ATTTTTTTTTAAAGATGTGCTAATTTCTTTTCATTTGGCACAACCAAAGTGCAAAAGTATTGTGAATTTAAACATGTCAAAGACTCAAGGGATCTTATCCTTCCAATAAATTGTGGACAATATATCATACATTTTCTTTTAGCTTGACTCAAAGTAATTCCTCTTCAATTTTGCATCCATTTTTTATCTAAATCTCCCCCATTCATGATCATGATTAAGATCTGAACTTCTACGTCTAACCAAGATTTTTTTTTTCCAAATCAAATACAAAGTGTAGTTTACTAAGGGCATTTCAACGCAAAGATTCTTTCATTAGATTACCTAAAAAAGTGATCCACATATGCCAGTTATTTGCCTCAAAGTAACAAAATAGTGGTTATGTTGACAATGGGATTTTGAACCCACGCCCTTTCGGACCAGAACCTTAATCTGGCGCCTTAGACCAACTCGGCCATATCAACAGTGGTGTTATTACAAAAAGACAAGTGCCCTTGGCGGTTTCTTAACTCGAGCAGAATTTAAGAATTAGACTGCTGCTTGGAAGGATGTTTGTGATCACACTGGCTTGCTACGCGCCTATTGGCATCGGAATTAGAATGGGAATCGCAAAATCTTGCAGCACGACTAGTCCTACAGCTCTAGTTGTACAAGGGAGTCATGAATGCTGCTGCCGCTGGAATCCCAATTCACATGGCACTAGTGGACCTGTATGCACCAGTCATTGCGGAATGTAAACTGGAACTAGGATCTTTTGTTTCACTTTTTCTGGTTCTGTTTTTGCATCAGTCGGTCATTACCTTCTAGGTTTAATTGTAATTCTTCCTCTCATTTTTGTATGAATCATGAAACAAAAACATGCATACTTTGACTCGAAAATGCTCAATTCATTTAGTTTGCTATAACAAGTTCGAATGTATCCACACACACAATTGCACAAAGCGTTCTTTGAAGAAATGTAAATTTTATGTTGACAGTACGAGTGGTGACCAGCATATTATGTGACTCATTTCATTTGTGTTGCATATTTGTCATGGACTCGTGGTTGTCCTCGATTTTTTCTATATAAAACATTTCTTGGGGTAAGTCTTTAGGACAAACAAAGCATTAGTAAGAAATGAAGGCACCATGACACACCAAAGGTATGCATCTCCAAGAAACTCATTGGATAAATAATACACATTGTTGAGCACAAAATTGTATGGAAAGTGAGGTGTTGGTGGAACATTGAATTTTATTTTACATGAAAAAATGGCGATCAACATTGAATTATATACTTTTGTTTATCTATCAAGTCTCTGGATCAAGATTGTATTGAGAGCCTTGTGGATACCCCAAGTTCATTAGGACCTAATAGGCTTAACACATACTTAGTTGAGTTTACCCAATTCGGTTTGGGTCTAAACATTTTGGGTGTTTAAGAAGTAAGGGATGACAATTATGTTAATAAGTGACCAAGAGGACACATGGCAACCCAAGAGTGAAAGGGAGTCTCTATAAATAGTACCCTAAAAAGATCATTAAGGAGGACTTTTGGGAGAGAGAAAGATAAGACTACACATTTGAGAGAGAGAGAGAGAGAGAGAGAGAGAGAGAGGGAAAGGAGATGAATCGGTACTACCTCTGAGACTCGGATCGGATTGAGAGTATTACCCTATTCACATTTGGCGACCACACCGGGAGACTGATTTCGAGTCCAGCGGAATGCAACCAGCGCTAGAAGCAATGAGCGCGCCTCAAAGGAAAGCAGAGAGAGTCCCCATACCAGGCGAGGATTTCGTTATAATAGAGCACGAGCCAGCGGACAGTGATACCGACGATGCGCAAAGGATTGAAAAAGTATCTGTAGGGATCGTGGACGCACCAGCAACATCGGCGCAGGGGGGCAAAGGAATCACACCATTTGCCGCCAATAACACAAAGGACACGAGTCTGGATGAAATGTGATGAGAATTCGCAACACAGGAGAAAAAACAACAACATTTGATGACGCTAATCAAAAAGAAGGAGGGCGCGTCGACGCAAGAAGATGCCGGACCGATCACCGGAACTTTCGATGAGCCAAATTTGGCCGGAATAGCTGCCGGAAGAGCAAAACTCGCAACCACCAAGGGTTTTCAGCAAGAAGAGGAAGGACCCAGTGCACCAACTGGGAAAATCTCGGAGGAAGACCTAGCTAGGTATATCGAAGAACATTACCGAGTATCAAAACAAGACCATGGGTATAGTTCTCTGGACCCCCCTTATACGAAAGAGGTAGTCGCTTACAAGTTCCCGAGTGATTATACATCACCCAAGTTCAAAGTGTATACGGGACAAGGAAACGCACAAGAGCATTTGGGTCGTTTCCTTTCGGCAATGAACCAGCACGCGAAAGATGGAAATCTATGCCTGAAGGAGTTTTCAAAATCGTTGTCCGACGTCGCATACACGTGGTATGACAATTTAAAACCAGGAAGTATAGCGACATGGGAGGAGATGGCGCGCCTATTCCTCAAAAAGTTTTTCTCCGCAAAAAGGCGAGTAACGTCGGTCGATTTAGCACGGACGACAATGGGAGTTGATGAAGACCCTATGAAATACATCACGAGGTTCCGAAGTCACGCGCTCGAGTTAAGCGAAGAGGTGCCAGAGGACAGACTGGTTGAGATCTGCGTTGGAAAAATGACCGCCACCCTGCGTTTCGCCTTGTCCAACTTTCAATTCCAAACCTTCGTAGAGTTAGAAGAGGCCACGGCGCGGTTATCAGATTGCCTTGGGATCTTTCAGCAGGCGAAGATGGAGCAGACGTGGTACAATTCCGTTAACTCACTAAGCGCGGCTATTACTAGTAGTGGACCCGCTCCGGGAAATAAGCGACAAGCGCCTTTCCAGCCGTATCAAGGCGCTGCACCACAAGGAATACGAAGTGGAAACAATTCTAACAGTCAGCGTCCTATTCCGGCGCCCATAACTTGCACTAAGGAACAAATCGAAAACCTCGTCGACCAATGGGTCGCTAATGGAGAAATTAACTTACCACCTGTTGTCGTAGATATAAACACTGTCAACAAAGCGCATGAACAATACTGCCACTTTCATTGACACTACACGAAATCCAATTTTTACCAACAACAGCATTAGTCACGGTTTGCATTTCAGCAACGCGCATACGCTGTTGGGAAGCTCGTAACGTCTTCAATGGTTACTGAAAATGCGATATGTTACAGTGCTCCGTGTTTTTGGTGGTGCAATTACCCGCCTACCCTCAATATTTGGGTGCACTTCCTAAGTTAGCCTCGACTTTTCTTTTCCCCGCCCCACTTTTGGGCTGATGAAATTTCAACCCCAGCATCGTAACAGAACATGATTTTTATTTCAACGGATTAACTTAATACCACAGATCCGAAAATAAGAAAACCCAAAAGAAAATCAAAGAAAAATTATCAAACCATTTATTATTTCTGAATTAGCTCAGCTGTATGTCCAACACCAACAACTTAAGCTGCCACATCCACTCATTTCTCTCCCTGGTTTCTTTTTCTCCACCGGATTCTTTTCTATCACCAGTTTCTTTCCCTGCCGACGTCGACTTTGACGGTCAAATTCGTCGAGCACAGTGAGATTTAGCGTGCGGGAACTTCATCAACATCATTGAATCAATCAAATCTTCTATGAAATATCGATTTGGAAACTGGTTTGAGTTTAGTCGATTTCTTATAGAAGGATTGAAACTGATTTCAAATTTTGGATCTGACGATGCTCTATTGGTTAAGGTATTTCACTTGTATCCCTTTGAATTGGAAATTTACAACATCTATAGTCGAAACCATTGAGTGTCAATGATTAAATTTCTGGTTATGAGTATTGAAGGTCTGAATCTCTCAGATCTGTTTGCTGTTGTAGGATTTTTGCTGATTTGTCTGATTTTTGCGTTTGTTGATTGTCATTAGAAATGTAGATGTGTTTTAAGTTCATGGGCACCAAAGAAATCATACAAAACATTACAGCCAACTAGTTATTCATAAGCAAAAACATTACAGCCTACATAGACTTATAATAACACTCTGAAACTGAAAACTGCTTATTTCCTTTATCTATTTCACCAGCAGTCTTATAACTCTATTGCATATAGAGTTGGATTTGTTGAAATTTAGGAAGAGAATTTATTAGATGATGGAATGTAGATATGTTATTGCAGAATACAAGCTAAGAAAAGCAGAATCAGAAAAACAAGTATCCCAATTGATTATAGAGCTAGAGAGCATTACATTGCCTAGTGCTATATTGAGCAATAACAATACAAAACTGCACAATATTATATTGAGCAATGTAGTGCTAGTGTTATGGTGCCGAATCCCTTTCAGTTAAGGACAGAATCTCGTTTACCACCAGACTACATTACATTGCCTAGTGCTAGTGTCTATAAACTCAGCTACCCTATGAGAAATCTACCTACATTCCATCTGTTTATTGGTTGTTTGAAATTCTTCAACCAGAATTCTGGCTCTAGAATTTTGGCTCCATGTAATTTGGCACTTGAAGCAGGAGTCCCATAGACTACATAACATTGCCTAGTGCTAGTGTCTATAAACTCAGCTACCTATGAGAAATTTACCTACATTCCATCTGTTTATTGGTTGTTTGAAATTCTTCAACCAGAATTCTGGCTCTAGAATTTTGGCTCCATGTAATTTGGCACTTAAAGCAGGAGTCCCATAGAGTACATAACATTGCCTAGTGCTAGTGTTCTATAAACTCAGCAACCCTATGAGAAATCTACCTACATTCCATCTGTTTATTGGTTGTTTGAAATTCTTCAACCAGAATTCTGGCTCTAGAATTTTGGCTCCATGTAATTTGGCACTTGAAGCAGGAGTACCATAGAGTACATAACATTGCCTAGTGCTAGTGTTCTATAAAATCACCATTTCCTTATCTGAAAATCACTCACTCTTTCTTTAATTCTTATCAGTGAAATTCATATTCAATACTTTCAATCTTTTGTTTGTTAATCATTCAGACTTTCATCCCCACTTTCAATCATTAAAACAAAAAACAAAGATATTCATATTCATTACATTAACAAAATAGTTCCATTAAAGATATTCATTTACAACCAGTTAACAAGGGCTACTTCGCATCATAGCCCAAAATCTCCAAAACAACCTGAACTTTTCCCAAAATCCACCAACATAACACCTGAACTTTCCCCAAAACCACCAACCACCAAAAAACATGAACACTTAAAACCGATAAATAACAACCTGAGCAGACAAGAAGAGACAAAGACTACTACTACTACTACCTAATTAGCCGTCTTCGAGAGGATTTTTCTTCAAGCTTCAATAAATTGAAACCTCTCTCGAAGATAACAAAATTGATGAAGATTTACAGATATGGTCTGCAACGAGGGAATTTAGTCATCATCCTCGGCACCATGATCTGAGTCATCATCTCCCATCATGTGGTAATAGTCCTCAGGATCAATATCATCATCAGCACTAGAAGCAGGAGTCCCATAGCCTTTCCTTTCATCATCTTCTTCTTCATTTTCCTCTGCATCCTCATCCTCCAACTCTTCAGACGCCTCAGATTCCTGCTTCTCATCAGATTCAAGCATAGTTCTAGCAAAAATCGCAGGGTATTGGGTTTTCTCCTTCCAATACAGACGGAAAAGTCTCTCCCTTTCTTTCTGACGATCTCTTTCATCTTCAGATGTTGTATCCTCTTCACTTTCTTCCATTGCTACTTGACCTTGATTCTCCTCTTCTTCACTTTCTTCTTCAGTTTCACTTCTCCTCCCATAATGATCATCACCACCCATCTTTCTGATTTTCCTTGCCTCCCTCTGGCTTAACCATAGATCAAACTCAGGAGTATGATCAGCCATCAACTGAAGAAATTTCTCTCTCGCTTTCTTTATCTTGATTTGACTTTTCAATTCATTCACCAAGTTTTCCATTGAAATCCGCGACAATCCGAGAGCATGTTTTTTCACGAACTAAAAGTATAAATAATCTTCAGCCTTGTTTGCACCATTGTTGTTGTTTTGATCAGCATTGTTTGCACCATTGTTGTTGTTCTGATCAACCATTGTGGTTTCTCACTTTTCTCTATAATTTCTCTAATTACTCTATATTTTGGTATACCTTTGCAAATCTCCTCTTATCTTTGCACCAAGATTAACGCGTCTATTTATGCACATTTACTGCCGGTGGTTGTTTCCCGAAAACACTTTAAAAACACCGGATTTCCTACACCGGATTTTTACACCATAACGTGGCATGTTATGGTTGGCTCATTCTTATAGCAGGGGGGCCTGCTAATCTTGGGTGGGGTTGGGTGGGTGGGAATCTATGGTGGATGTTAATGCCACATAGGGGTGTAAGAATCCGGTGTAAAAAACCGGTTCCTTTTCAGACACAACTCTGATCAAAAGTCATCTCAATTTCCATTTCCCTATGCCCATTTTTATCTCTTGAGAACACTCCTCCTCCCACGCGTTTCCAGCACCATAATTAGCAACATTTATTACTATTAGTCATTACCTAATCTAGCTGTGGCTAGGAAGGCTGGTCTAGGCTGGTCTATTCTTCTTTTTCTGCGTTTTCCTATGTCCAAGCATGGGTCATGGGTCAGTTTTATTTTCTAGTAATTTTTAGCAAAATGCACAAATTAGGTAAGAATACCAACAGTTACCGGCGGTTAGAATTTCAACATTTTCCGGCGAATACCAACAGTGAGGAGGATGTTGAATTTGAAGATGGGGATTCCTGGTGTTGCTGCTGCTAATATTGTTGCTGGTGCAAATGCTGGTGTTGCTGCTGCTAATATTGTTGCTGATGCAAATGCTGGTGTTGCTGCTGCTGCAAATGCTCACATTGAGATGATTGACCTTGTTTCTGATTGAATGTTTCAATTTAAGTTTCTGACATAGTCATTTTCGTGTTTTTAGTTCCTTGTTTAAGTTCATATGTTTTTTGGGATGTAAGAATTATCAGTACAATGTATAAGTCAGTACGATTGTGGTTTTTGGTTTATTTTGGGATGTAAGATTTATCAATGCAAGTTCAGTACAGTTGAATACTGATCACAGAATTGAACATAAATTAGATTAAACATTCCTACTTGCCTCAACATCCGGTACATTTAAAAAACCCTAAAATTATCAAATCCTTTAGAACTTGTGCATTAACATTACTTAAACAAGACTGCCATGTAATTACACCAAAAGTTAAATCATCCTTGATTGTCAGAAGTCACTTGATCCTTGTCTGCTGGTGCTTCAGAGTCATTTGGTGCTTCAGTGTCATTTGATGCTTCAGTTTCATTATGCCTCTCCTGTTCTCCAGCCCGCACCACCCAGTCAAACTGCAAATATGGAAAATTGAACCTATTATTGACAAGTTCTGTTTTCTCATTTCTAACTCAGATTCACATAACAATTCTGGGCTTTGTATGTTCCAATGGGGTTTGGTTGTTATCTAAAGCTGCAGCCAATATAACCAATCGACCTTATGCAAATAACTAGGTGATAAAAATGACAAACAAAAAACAGAACACAGTAAATGAACACAATTTACTAAAAAAGGAGACAATACCACAAGTGTTCTGCTGTTCGAGTAATGAGTCTGGATAAGTTGAACAATTCCCTACAAGCCAATCACGGAAGAGCCAATATTCAGTGAATAAATTGAAAATTACCAAAAGTATTCATTTTTACCCATTCACTAAGAAAGAAAACTATCATGTATAAGTACCCCCAAACATTTCATTGAAGGATCATCAACTAGAATCTCGAGATATCGAATCCGCTTATCCTTCTCTGCAAGCTCACGTCTAAGGTTCTCGTTCTCGGTTTTTAACTTTGCAGCCCAACTGGGTTCATGCTGACCACCCCAGAATTCTTTTGGCTTGACAAAGTTTCCAAGACATCGAACACGACCCTTTTTATCAGCTCCCATCACAGCTGCAACTGAATCATTAGGCCCAGAGATAACTACTCCACTTTCAGGTTGGCTAGCCAGGTTTTGGTATTCCACCATTCGACCCTAAACATAGTTCATGTTCAAAATTGATGTAAGCATCAACTTTGATAACCACTTTTCAAATTTAAATGCAGAAAAGAAAGTATACAGTCATAAAAGTGTACGTGTAGTTCAGCTGCCACAGGTTCCATAACTCGAACTTCTGATCCATCCGATGTTTTTTGTTTCTTTAGATGGGTCTCCTCAAATATTTCAAGCCGCTCAGGGAATCTTCCTAGTTTATCTTGCAACTGTAAAAAGAGTTTTGAGTAGAAAATATTATACATACAAGCTATATAACAAATCATCATAAATAATCTTAGTGCTGGGCATATGCTTTACCTCTCTTGCTTTTTCTATGTGTAGCTTACGGCCACAGGTGTGCTTAACTTTTTGTTTCAATATGTTCTGTACATTCTTAGCAGCTTTAACCTATGACAAAGAAACGAACAAAACACATTCCCATGAGAATATAATAGAGTGGAAGTAGCCACACATAGGGTCTCTAGTAATTCAAAAATCAAAACTAAGAAAAACCAATGGAGCAACTTACTTGGTTGTCCTCCTGGCTCCACAGTTCAACCAATGCTTTCCATTGACTCTTGAAAACTTGCTTAGGTCGGTTTGCAAGATTTTCTTCCAGAGTTTTTTCCTTGTCGAATCCTTTCTTTTTCATCTTGGACTTGTGATCCCTCCATGTTTCATTCAGTTTCTTACTCAGTAGTTTATCAACATCAACGTCCTCCGAAAAGCTGAATTTTTGCTGACATAAAAAAGCAGATTACAAATTTTGAGATAAAGAAAATTCACTGTACAACAACTCTTTAAGTAATAATGGCACACAATTACCTTGATTTTTCGTATTGCTTGCCCAGTTTTTTTTCCAGGCATACGCGACCAGTGAAACACTGATAATGGCAATACATTGCCATCTACAGCTAGATATCGAACATACTTAGCCAGTTGTTCTGCGCCCTTTTTGCAAGGTCTTCCCATCAGCGTCTCCACTTGGATCTTCTCTCCATCTTTGAGGTCTTTAAGGAACTTCAACTTCCGTTTCTTTTGCATTTTTTTTACGCGCGACAACACCATCCTACAACAAATTCATATAAACAATCTTAGTAGACAAATTAATTCAAACCTAAATCATGAAATCATCCATAATTTAAGTCTAGTTAACATAAATTTCAATTTGAACAAAACAGTTCTTAGTTAACATAAATCAAACAAATATCAAACAAATCCCTAAAACAGAAACTAGAAATTACTGAAGAAACCCCTAGATTCACCTCGAAATGAAGGAACCCTAGCTCCCAGATGCGTCTCCAAGGAACCCTAGCCTCCAATTGGAAAAATTAGAAAGTTGGGAGAGATTGATGGAAAAATTAGAATATCTAGCGACTATTCCCAATTTTATTGGCCACATGTTGGACCAATAAAGTTGTTTATTCTAACCAGATACATCACTATTCTACGGAAAAAACAAAACCGTCTCATACGTCACTTTTTTTCAACGGAAACAACAAAACCGTCTCATAACTTACTATTTTCCACTGCATTAGGGATTTGAAATGGAGTTCATAGGAAGATTGTAACTCTCACTTGCCCACAATGGGTTCTTTTATGGTTCTACATTAACTCCACCTTGAATTTGCCATTTTTGGATAACGTCAGTGCTACTCTGGAATAGCATGGCTCAGAGTATGGCAAATTAGGTAGTGGTTTGGAGTTCAGAGGAAGATTGTCAAATACAACACTATTTTTCTACGGAAAAAACAAAACCGTCTCAGAAATATCACTATTTTCGACGGAAACAGAAAAACCGTCTCAGACATCAATTTCTTCAACGGAAACAACAAAACCGTCTCATAACTTACTATTTTCCACTGCCATTGGGGATTTGAAATGGAGTTCAGAGGAAGATTGTAACTCCCACTTGCCCAAAATGGGTTCCTTTATGGTTCTACAAGGATTCCACCTTGAATTTGCCATTTTTGGATAGGATCAGTGCTACTCTGGAAGAGCCTGGCTCGGACTATGGCAAATTAGGGAGTGGTTTGGAGTTCAGAGGAAGATTGTCAAATACAACACTATTTTTCTACGGAAAAAACAAAACCGTCTCATAAATATCACTATTTTCGACGGAAACAACAAAACCGTCTCGTCTACATTAGTATTTTCAACGGAAACAAAAAAACCGTCTCACCTATATTACAATTTCCAACGGAAACAACAAAACCGTCTCAGAAACATTACTATTTTAGTGAGTGCTTTGGTGTTCAGAGGAAGATTGTAACTCAAACTTGCCCAAAGTGGGCTCTTCTAAGGATTCTTCCTTGAATTTTTCATAAATGGATAGGATCAGTGATCCTGCAGGCTTAGATTCATGGTAATTATGTTCAACTAGCAAAAAATGTCATGATTTTTAGATTGTTGTCCCATGGCTTAAAACCCACCCACTTATGCCGTTGACCACAAATTTAAATTGACTTGACATAGTTGACCAGATATTTTTTCCGTGTTTTCGGCTCATTAGTCGAAGTGAAAAGCAAATCTTTCATCTATTATTGAACTCTCCTCTCTTATCCGAAAGTTGGAGCTCAAAGTTAGATCTCAAAAATCATCTCTCTCTTCCTGAAATTTTGGTTTCCCTATCAAATATGTTTTCCCTCTTCTACAAAAATCAAAACCATTTCAGATCTAACTTTTCTCGCTCATATCTCTGGTAATCTAAGTAGATTTCTAGTTTAGATTAGATTTATTTTGGTTGTTATCTCTTTCCATAGGTTAAACCAAAGTTAGGGTTTTAACAATAGCATAAGTTGAGATCTGTTCAACCTTTTTTATGGGTAAATGTTGAGATGTAAGCACGAATACATTAGTTTGTGTTATTATCATTAGTTTATCTTGGTGTAATTGGACCATCTCACTGCCATTGAGTACTTGATGGGATGTATTATTGTTTTTCCAAAACACCATGTAGTTTTTGGAGAGGAGGGGTATTTTTTTTAGTTTCTCTTGGTTGATTTTACTTACTACAATTTCTTTGTCTTGTGAGGAGGTTTCTTTGAGCACGGTGCTGCTGCAGGTCACCTTTTTCAACTTCAGGTTTGTCTACATGCATATCATATGAGCTCTTTATAATATTATGTGCTACATGCTTTGGATTAATAGGCACATTTTCTGGGTTTTGCGAGGATTCACTGTTGCAATTCTGGCCTTTGTATGTTCCAATGGGGGATGATAACCCGGTTTGCTTTTTTTGGCATCGTATTTATGCAAAAGCACAACTTGGCAATGATACATTATAAATCAGCCTGGATTGCAATTGTTATAATGTATCATTGTCCTGTTATGTTTTTACATGTGCACATTCAGCGACATCAGTGTAAAGCTTTTCGTGATTATCAGAATCGATGGGCACATTCGGCTACCATTATCTTTGTTTTGCTAGGATTCACTGTGGCCGTACCAACACCAGTGCAGAAGGAGAAAGACATGACTGTATTGATTCTTACTTACTTCCATCATCTTTCAAGGATAGTTTACTTCCCATTTGGATAGCATTGCTGGACATTGATACATCTGTGCTTTTGTTGTTGATTGGATGATGGCATGGCAAGTCAGATGTTAGAAAAGTTGCCCATGCAGATCTTAAGTTAGCTTCCCTTCAGATGTAATCTCTTCAAATTTGCTTTCAGGTATTCAATTGCCATGCATTATTGTTTTTCCAAAACACCATGTAGTTTTTGGAGAGGAGGGGTATTTTTTGGAAAGATTGCTGCAAATGAAGGAGTTCAATGCAACAAACTTTCCAGCCAATACTCCTACCTCTCTAATTTACATTGGTGAGTAAATGATAGGTGTGCAAAACACCTATTCAAGAGTACCTAATTGATACACTTTAGCCGACTTAAGCCTCATACATTGTTTATTTTAACCATTTTCTATTTTGCAGGTATTTTGAAATCATATTTAATAAAATGAAGCAAAAACAATTCAATTCACAACTTGGAGTCACACGGAGTTGGTGGTATTTGAAATACAAGGTTCAAAAGTGTCGCAAACACGATATAAAAAAACTGATTTTAGGGCACGTAGGATATAAAAGGGGGCGACTGGTTATTCCCAACCCCTGTCAGACGTTAAGGGGCACCTTAAAAAGGCCCAAATTTCAGATCGGTCCAAATACCGCTGACGGAAGAGGATTATCTGAGTCAAGGGAAATGACAGTCGATGATGGCTGATTTTTGATTACTGGGTTCAATAGAGAAGCCTTGGAAGAATTAGTACATGGTCTCATATTGGATTTGGAAGTTGGCTTGATTTTGTGTTGATGGTGTAACCGCCGTTAATGGCGTCCGTGAGGCGATGAAGATGACAGATGGGGGACACTGGTGATGATTACCGGTGAAATAGAGAATTTCAGAAGGTTTACGTCTTGGGTTCATGTTCGATTAGGACACAGGAGATGGTTTGAGTTTATGCTGATGGGGTACGGTGTCTGGAGAAACGGCAGGCTTCTGGGTTCTGTCTGCAGACGGAGAAGAAGACGGGAGGAAGAAGATGCAGGCGTGAATCTCACACGTGTGGCGTGGAAGATGGTACGTGTGCGACTAGCACACGTACAAAAGTATACTCAGTTGGTTTACAGGATAAGTGTGTGGGCTTGGATGATGGCGTGAATTGGCAAGCCCAGCAGGAGATCAGGTTTGGGTCAGTTGGGCTTTGCAGTTGGACTTCGGGTGACGGGTTTAGGAAACTGTTTATTTTGGAAAGGGTTTTTGTTTGATTTGTGTATAAAAGAAAGTGAGGCAACAGGGTTACTGTTCACGCAATATTTTGGAGAGAGCTCCTGGCACGCTTCCCGAGGCAGCTGAAAAGCTAGGTTTTGGGCACGGATTTCGAGGTGGAGCTTTGGGAGAAAGATTGGAGCGTCGGGACAACGGGTTTTTATGATTTCTAGCACTTTCTTATTATTTTCTATGGATTTCAATAAGAACATGAGTAGCTAAATTTCTTTTATTGGTTGAGGATGTAGTCTTTAAATTGCAAGACATGTTTTGATTAATTATGGAGTTAAACTTATTCATATTTATTATCGATTCTATTCTACTATGTGGTTGAGTGTATGATTGATGTATTACACTAAGATAAAACATCTTTTGATTCAATTTGAATTAGGTTATGTTATTATCTATTGCTAGAATTAGGTTTGGAGATACGAAATAGTTGAAGAACCTATTCATAAGTAGCACAATATGATTATTGAGGTGGTGATAGCTTCGAGAGTCATATGTAGGATACAACCTTTGTTGAATGAGCCATTCATGGTGGTTCATTGCATTGATTAGCCTATTTCACGAAACTTAGTGCTCTTAGAGAGTTGAACTCGATTACTCATGGTGTCGAGTTATTCTCTACGTAGTATTCACACATTCATCGTTATGGTGTGTGATGACATTAGGAAATTTCGGAATATTTTCGCGATGATGTATTCTAGGGCTTTTGATGATTATAGAACTAGTTGAAACTCCATATATTATTCATATGCATGTTAAGCAATTTAAGATGAACCCTTAACCAATATTCTCCACTCTTGATTACTTCATAATATTATTTGCGTCTTATTTACTTGCTTTTATTTTATTTTGCTTTTAGTTTAAAAACAACAAACATCCCCCCCCTTTGGTTACTTTTAAGTTTTCAATTACAACTGATAACCAATCTCTCTCTGTGGATCGAATCTGTTCTTACCATTATTCTATCTTGTTTATTGTGAAGGTTAAGGACTGAATTATATTTGTGCGAATTCGACACGCATCAGTAAACTACGAATACGCTAATTTTTTTAGTTTCTCTTGGTTGATTTTTACTTACTACATTGTCTTTGTCTTGTGAGGAGGTTTCTTTCTCCACTTGGTGCTGCTGCAGGACACCTTTTTCAACTTCAGGTTTGTCTACATGCATATCATATGAGCTCTTTATAATATTATGTGCTACATGCTTTGGATTAATAGGCACATTTTCTGGGTTTTGCGAGGATTCACTGTTGCAATTCTGGGCTTTGTATGTTCCAATGGGAGATGATAACCCGGTTTGCTTTTTTTGGCATCGTATTTATGCAAAAGCACAACGCGGCAATGATACATTATAAATCAGCAAGCATTGCAATTGTTATAATGTATCATTGTCCTGTTATGTTTTTACATGTGCACATTCAACGACATCAGTGTAAAGCTTTTCGTGATTATCAGAATCGATGGGCACATTCGGCTACCATTATCTTTGTTTCCCATTGGTGAGTGAACTATTATTATACCTTCTCAGAAAATCAAAATGTATGAGTATTTGGTCGAATTAGATGTATGTTGCACTTAGGTCTCCCTGTTGTAGGAGATAGTTAAGGTCAAACTTTGTTCATGCTATATTTGCTAGATGTATGAGTAGTATGGCATGTTACATAATAATAAGAGAATTGTATGGGTATTCGGTGAGTAGTGAACTTTCATGTGATTGATGGAGCTTTAGCCAATGAGAGGCTGGTGTACTCACTCTTGTATGTCAGCAGATTGCTTCTTGTTTAGACGCAATCAACCTACACATATGAGCGGGAAGTGTACTGGCTCATTTAGCTATATTGAAAGTAGAATTGCTTATCCTATAATGACAGCAGAATCACTTATATGTGAAGATGCTTGCAGTGAATCTTTCTTTTTTATTTGCCATGTATGCAGTTAGCATAAGTTACTATTCTACTAGTTAGTAACATGAATCACATGAATTTTGGTGAAGTAGTTCTTTCTATTGCCATACAACTCATTATCAGTTACGTTTTGTGGTGAAATTTGAGCAAGTTGTACCTTGTTCTCTCTTCCATATAAGATGAGAATTATGTCGTAGGTGTATGCCAGGGCTTCGGCAACCCTACCACACAACCTAAACTGAGATGAAGCTGTTTGTATGAACCTAAAGTATATGCCCCTCCTTTTCTAGAAGATAGACGCATTTGACTTTTTTTTTCTTCAAATAGTCGAGGAACTTAATATTGGTTTTATTAAGTTTGTTAATTTTTGAAAAAAAAGTCAAACGTGCCTATCTTTTAGAACCGGAGGGAGTATTCATATCATTATAGACAACTCTATTAGTGGGTCATATTATCTTATTAAAGTGGCTGTCAACTATATATAGATAACTCAAAGCTTTGTTTCATTGTTTCGCAGAACTCTCACATCTGAGGTCGACGGACTACTTCGGCGTCTTGTATATAAGCTTCTTCTGATCCAAGGTATCATTACAGAACATCACATAAACTGCAAACTGCCAAAACACACAACCTTCTAATCTAGGGGTAGTAATAACACAGGCAAAAATGTATGTATCTATTTTGCCTTGTGCAGTTTTATAAATTTAGGATTGTGAATGAGTGTAGTGAATGGATGTATAAACGGTTGTATGATTTTCAGAGTTTCAATGAAATGCGTGTGTTAGTTGAATGAGAATGGATGTATTTCAGTGGGAATGAATTGAAAATTACAGGATTTCGATTCAGTATTGCAGGTATAGAAATGAATTGTATTGTATTGCAGGTTCAGGAAAGAACTGTAGTGCAGGTTCACAAATGAACTGTATTCCAGATTCCGGAATGAATTGTATTCCAGGTGTAACGCAGGGTTTAACGCTTGCCAGCGTTATTTTTTTTTAAAAATAATACAGTTTCTTCCAACGATAACAGACGTTACACAATTCCGTTAGTTGTAAAAACACGTGGCAAATCCTAAAACTGTTACAGAGGCGTTTTCCACGAATAAAAACGTTGACTAAGCCGTTAAAATTTATCCGTTACACGCCGTGGTTTAACGGGAGAAAAAGTTGTTGGATCCGTTACGACAGAAGGACAGGTGGCAAGTGCTGAACCGTTAGAAAATAGATTCCACCAGTACATTCCGTTACTTTAACAGTAGGGTATCAGTTACGCAGACGCAAACGGTGCTGGCTGTTTCAAAACAGTTACGAAAACTGCCAGCTGGCAAACGGATAAACCGTTACTACACAAAACAACGTCGGGTATAAACGTTGTTATTAAGAGTTGTTTGATCGGTTACTGCCCACCGTAACGGGTAGACCGTTACAGTAGGTTGCCACGCGGCACGGCATGATGGTATGTCTTATCCGTGACAATATTTACTGCAACAGATGCATGTGTTGCTGTAATCATAATTACAGCAACGGCAGATCCGTTGCTGTAATTATTGTAACGGCAACAATAACGGCGTCCCGCCAACGGCCACTCGCCGTTGCTAAAAAGGCAATTTCGTGTAGTGAGAAGGGTAAATCACTCGACCCTTGATTGTTATGCCGTACGAAATGCATTTTGGAGGAAAGAGAGGGCCGGAGAGATAGATCTCGGACGACTACAAATAGACAAGGATCCCTTGCCCAAACATAATGTCATGATGATTTCCCATGACCCTAGGGACGAGGGATGGGCAGCATGGGAGGATTCCAAGGAAGAGGCATTCGAATTGTCCAGCGGAAAACAGGATTTCGAGGGAACAAATAATGTCGCCTTCCAGTTCTCAAAAACCGTCATCGCACAGCAATTCTTCGACTCCCTTGGGTTCAGTGAAGACCAGGTCAGGGAGGCATCTCAGGCAATCGCTGCTATAGCGGCGGGCCACCAGGCGTTATCAAGGGGAAGGATTACCTTTGACGACAGCGACATATGCATTCCGGGGGAGCACCTGCGTCCCTTGTACCTCACTGCAACTGTCAATAAGCAGCAGTTAAGAAGAGTATTCATCGATGGAGGGGCGTCACTGAACCTTGTCTCGGTACATACCTTGGATTTATTGGGAATACCAAGGGAGGAGATCAGAGAACGAAAAACAGTAGTGCGCGGTTTCGGAGGTCACACCCAAGAGGCGATCGGAGTAATATGCCTCATTATGTCCATTGGGCCGATTAAAGCATCAGTGCCCTTCCATGTGTTAGACGATCACACTTCGTTTCACCTGCTTCTAGGACGCGGATGGATACGCGATCACCATGTTGTGGCATCCACCTATCATCAATGCATTAAAACTAGCATCGGAGGAAGAGAATACAGAGTACCATCCACAAACAACCCTTTTGGACCCGAGGAGGCATATATGGCGGAAGCAATTTTCTACCAGCCAGCGGGACAGGGTGAAGCGGCTGTAATAGGTCTGTCTCGGACGATCCCTCTACCAAAGTGGGAAGAAGATAGTAAAGTCTCGGTCTTTAATCCCGCTCGTTTGGAAATACCCAAGGAAAAGAGGAAGGTTGAATAAAAGGCGTATGTATTTAGCGCCGAAAGATTAGGGGCGCCGGCAGGCACTAAAAGGCCAAAGACAGGATTAGAGCCCCGTTTCCACCGCTTCACCACTCAAGGTGGAGGGCACATCTACAGATTATAGCAATCAGCGGAGATGTTGCCACCCGAGCAACTGTGTGAAGCATCTACAAGCCAGGTGACACCATCTCCTAACGAGGAAGAAGAAGTGACGGCAGAGTCATTACCAGTAGAGGAACCCACAGAGATACCATCGTTAGACGAGGTAGAAGAAGTAGACATCGGCGATAATGAAGAAAGACTAATCAAGATCAGCGCGTCCCTCGGAAGGGAAGAACGGAGAAGAATGATCGAACTATTAAAAGAATATAGAGATGTTTTCGCCTATACATACAACGAAATGCCAGGCTTGGACGCAGAGTTAGTCGCACACTCTCTAGACGTTCTACCCTACGCGCGCCCCGTAAAGCAGAGAAGTCGTACCTTTCACAAGGATGTGGCGTTGGCAATAAAGGAGGAGATCGAGCGACTAGCGGCGGCGAAATTTATCAAACCCATAAAGAACGCGCCATGGTTAGCTAACATTGTACCAGTAATGAAGAAGAATGGAAAAATCCGCTGCTGCGTGGATTACAGAGATTTGAACAGAGCCTGTCCAATGGATGAGTTCCCTGTACAGAATGTCGACATGCTAGTAGACGCGACTAGTAACCACCAAATGTTTTCGTTTATGGACGGTTACAGTGGCTACAATCAGATTAGAATGAACACTGTTGACGCGCACAAGACGGCGTTCCAAACACCATTCGGATGTTTCTATTATGTGGTGATGCCCTTCGGATTAAAGAACGCGGGGGAAACTTATCAACGCGCCATGGTTTCTATGTTTCATGATTTAATCCATAGGCAAGTTGAGGTATATGTCGATGACATTGTGGTTAAATCCCAAAGGAGGAAAGATCACATTGACCATTTACTAACGGTATTCGAGCGTTGCAGACAGTACAAACTTAAGATGAATCCTCTGAAGTGTGCTTTTGGGGTCACGTCGGGCAAGTTCTTGGGTTTTGTGGTTACCAGCACGGGAATCCAAGTGGATCCAGGAAAGGCGCAAGCAATACTTAGTATGGACAGCCCTACCAACGTACAGGAGCTTCAGAGTTTTTTAGGAAAAATATCTAAATTAGGCGGTTCATACCAGGCCTCGCCCAGATGATGGCCGCCTTCACCCCACTTCTAAAGAAAGGGCGTGCATTCCAATGGGAAGATGTCCAGCGGACCGCTTTTGATAACATAAAACGATGCCTGATTTGTCCACGAGTCCTTCGACCCCCAATACCAGGCGAGCGGCTACACCTTTACCTAGCATACACGACGGAAGCAATAGGAGCGCTCCTCGCCCAAGATTTGGGAAACGATCAACTTTTTCCTATATATTACGTAAGTCGCGTAATGAAGGAAGCCGAAGTGAGATACCCAGCATAGAGCAAGCATGCCTAGCCCTCATCTATGCAGCTCAAAAGTTAAGGCCATACCTGTTGGCGCGTCAAACGGTGGTGGTTGCCGCGGCGAACCCCATGGTTTATCTAGCCGAACGTCCATACCTAACTGGGCGAACTGCACGATGGTCCCTCCAGCTGTCAGAGTTCGGGTTACATTACCAGAGACCGCGAGGCGTCAGAGGTCAAGCAATCGCAGATCTTTTAGCCCCGTTCCCAGGAAGCGACGAGGCTGATTTTGATGAAGACATCCCTGGGGAGGTAGCAGAACTAGAAGAAGAAGGTACATGGGACATGTACTTTGATGGGTCATCGTATGGGACATACGGGGGAGCAGGCATCGTGTTCGAAACACCAGAAAAGGGGCTACTATCGTCCGCTTTCAAGCTAGATTTCGCTTGTAGCAACAACATGGCCGAGTAGGAGGCATTCTTAATAGGGCTCAAGCTGGCAGAGCAAATGAAACTCCAACGACTTCACGTACATGGTGATTCAAAGTTAGTCACGAGTCAAGCGGGGGGAGAGTTCCAAGTCAAAAAAGAACGACTAGCGCCCTACCACGCGGAAGCACAAGAGCAGATGGCTAAGTTTGCCCAAATAGAACTAGGGCACACTGGAAGAGCCATGAACAGACATGCTGACGCCTTGGCAACACTTGCGGCAAAAATCAATTTGAACGGCAAAGATGAAGGATCGATTACTGTGTACAGACAAGAGCTACCTAGCACATGGTTGCGAGAGATGAAATTCGAAGAAGAAAACGATTGGAGAAAGGGAATCATGAGAGGGCTCGGTAAGCCGAAGGAAGAAAGGTCGATATTGTTCAAAAGATTGAAATCTTTCGTGGTAATCAAAGGGCAGCTGTACTACCGAATGGCAGGTGGGGCTCTAGCACGATGCATAGGGAATCAAGAAGCGATGAACCTCTTGGACAAAGTCCATCAGGAAACTTGTGGACACTCAGGAGTGGTTCCACTGTACAGGAGGATACAAAGGAAAGAGTACTACTGGCCTGAGATGGCAACGCAAGCCGCGACTTTACAGTGCAATTGCGCGGAATGCCAATCACCGCCGCAACCGTCGGAAGTTTGCACGATTGAAGAATTGGACTGGAGGCAGCCGTACATAAACTATCTAAGGAACGGATCACTCCCGGGAGATGAGGTAGAAGCCTTGGTAATAAAGAAGAAGGCAGCGCGATTCTTCATTAATGAAGGAGTACTGTACCGGCGGAGTTTTAACAACGGTGCCCTAAGATGCCTAAGCAGTGAAGAAGCACGAACAATAATGACCAAAGCACATGAGATGGAACATCAAGGAAAGCGTAAACTATTCATACATGTTCACGATGGTGGATACTATTGGCCCACCATGGAGGCGGATACAACGGATTTCGTAAGAAAATGCGATATTTGCCAACTCCATGGGAATGTCATTCAAGCGCCGCACAAAAAATTACATAGTATAGTTGCTCCATGGCCCTTCCACAGCTGGGGTCTGGACCTGATTGGTCCTATAAGCCCTCTATCTTCTGGAAGGCACAAATATATAATCACGGCCACGGAGTACTCAACCAAGTGGGTAGAGGCGGCGCCTCTGCGAAACTACGAAGGAGAAACCATTGCTGCGTTTATCAAAGAATACATCATCTGTCGTTTCGGCGCGCCAATGATCATTCGCTCAGACAACTGTACCTCGTTCATCAACCAGAAGGTGGCAGATCTGTTGGCCAAGTACCACATAAAGCAACATGCGTCAACTGAATATTACCCACAAGGAAACGGATTGACAGAATCCACCAACAAAACGCTGCTCAGAATCCTGAGCAAAACTGTCCATGACCATCACAGAAGCTGGCACGAGAAGCTACCTCTAGCACTATGGGCTTACAGGATCTCCAAGCGGAGTTCAACAGGGGCGTCTCCTTATTCCCTGGTATATGGAGAGGATGCCATCCTACCAGCGGAAGTGGCGGTGCCATCAGCCAGAGTAGCGGTAGCCAGCCACGCGGAACCTGATGATGTAAGCAGAATCGCGCATCTTGACGCGCTTGCAGAAAGAAGGGCGAGGGCGGAAAAATTCGCTGAAACTTACAGAGCTACTAAGGCGCGTTACTATAACAAAAAGGTAGTACCTCGTTCCTTCGAAGTCGGTGATATTGTATTAAAAATCGCAAAGCACGTACAGAGAAAAGCCAAAGCAGGGAAATTCGCAGCAAATTGGCGCGGACCTTATACTGTGCGAAAGATTGCAGAAAGCGGCTACTATTATCTCAACCACATGAGCGGTAAGGAGATCGACACCCCGATTAATGGCAAATGGATTAAATTATACTATGCATAAGAGGATAGGGCCAGAGGATACTGGCGGTAACTCTTACCCTTCGTTCGTTTATTTATTATTATATGTAAACCATAAGAAAAACAAGAGAAATATATGCTCATTCCTTCAATCAATTATTTACTTTATGGGCACCGAAAACCCAAAGAGCGCACTGAACACGCTTCCTTTTATAACAAAATCGATTTAACACAAGGGCACTGATCACCCTGGTCAATTGGGCACCGAAAACCCATAAGGAGCGCACTGAACACGCTGCCTCAGGAGCGCAATGAACACGCTTCCTTTTACTGGAACACGCTCGGTGGAACGCCTGATACGCGGCCACTCTAAGACAGGCGTTATACCAACTGATTAATCTATACATCATCAAAACACGCTCGGGGCGTTACACCAACTATCGGAACATGCTAGGAGGGTCGCCTAACACGCGCCCTACCAGCAAAACAAAATTTTAAATAGCTTCAGAGCCGCATATCAAGATCACGCAAAGATTATGCAACACATTATTGGAATACGCTCGGGGCGATTATACCAACTGATTAATCTACGATTATCTATCAAACTATAAAAACATACTCGGAGGGCCGCCTAACACGCGCCCAACCAGCAAAACAAAATTTTATATAAAAACGCCTTGACGCGTCTCATTTATGCAAAAACCAAATCAATTTTATCATAGGCCTACGCGCCTTTTAAATAGCCCCAGAGCCGCATATCAGGGAAAATTATGCAAAGATTATGCAACACATTATTGGAATACGCTCGGGGAGTTAAACCAACTGTTTAATCTACGTTATCTATCAATCGGAACATGCTCGGAGGGTCGCCTAACACGCGCCCTACCAGTAAAGAGCGCCTTGAACACGCTGTCTGTCCACGATTTTACTAGTTTAAACACAAAACACATCAATAACATTAGCCCACAAAGGCGCACAAAGAAGAGTTACTTTCTACTATAAGAAGAAAATCAGTCAACTACAGAAGAGCACGCTCTCACAATAATAAAGAGCATTACAGTATATATTAAACATTAGCCAGTTTAACTAGCTCGGTTTCACATTCAGCAAAGCGCTGTGCGACAAAATCAACGAAATCCCGTGCATACTCCACATAATCCTCTTCTTTGGAAAGTTGTTGCACGAGCTCATTATAGCGATGACACGCCTTGCCTCGTAAATACAAATCTGCGCCTGCACGACGAATCAATTCCATAGTCTCACATTGTTCCGACAAGGCCACACGGATGCTCTTACATCGTTGTTCATGTGATTGGAGTAAACCTTTAGT
>JAJJMA010213110.1:25819-42192 GCA_023529015.1 Papaver nudicaule | reverse complement strand
ACAATCTTGCACCCCATGAACCTCTCTGTAAGATCAAAAAAATAATAATACCATTTTCATTGAGTTAACATCAAATGAAGCATCACAATAAACTAGACAACAGTTGTTAGGCAGATTCTCATGAAAAACATTCACAGTTATAGGCGGTACAACATGATTATGTGAAGAGGTAGGATCTGTGGACATGCTTAGATAGACACTATCTTACAATTTCGGCTCCATTTTCTCGATAAAACTCAAACTATAATGAATTTGAAGATAATATTTTGTTGGTACGTTCAGCTTTCAACGCTCTACAATCCTACAAAAAATGAGCACAAACCGAGACGTATAACACCACCATCCACCACTTTGAAAATCAACCATTGAAAATTTGACGGTTGAAATTAAAACTGATAGATGGCAAGGTTTAGTTTCTTGGTTTGTGTTCATTTTTTGTAGGATTGTAGAGCGTTGAAAGTTGAACGTACCACAAAAATATTAGCTTCTAATTCATTGTCGTTTGAGTTTTATCGAGAAAATGGAGTCGAAATTGTAAGATAGTGTCTATATAAGCATGTCCACGGATCCTCCCTCTTATGTGAATTGGCTATCAAAGTTGCATCAATGGTTTTGAAAGCATATACAACTATTCTTTTTTTCTTCTTATAATTAACCATACACAATTGAATCCGCTTTCATATTATAGTTTACCAAATGCTCAATTGTTTTTTTTCCCACACTACACAACTCATAGGACGCATAATAAAAAAGTGATTTTAAAAAACCGCAACAATACAAACCTAAGCCAAACTTATACTTGCATCAAGTAATTATACCACCTTTCAAAAAAATCAAGTAATTATACCAAATTACTTGCATCAAACTTGCAAAATACTCAAGCATAACAAAATCTCTGCAAACACGAGTCCAAAACACACTCCTTTTTTTTCTTTGTGCAGGCCCAAATAGGCCCAACAACCAAATCCAAGTTGCTTTCACTTTTTTGGTCATAATTGAATCGTCTCTCATTGGAACTGAGTGATCTTGACTTGTTGGAACCGTCTTTTCTTTCTTTACACAAGATAAATGTAGCAACTCATGGAATTGACAAGTTTTACAGTGGTTCTGGACAATGACAATAATGTCGAGGTTACATTTCCACTTTTAAGAGTGTTTTTGGATGATTCAACCAAACAAAAGACATAAAATAATTTTAAAAAAAATAATACAAGAAATATCAATACTTAATATAATCAAGGAGAACTTTTAAAGCTGATGTGTCGCTTCCACATTCACTCTCAGAAATACTCAAAAATTATAGTGCCACATCATGTGCATATGCCATGTCATACCCCATAACGGAAGTCCTAGATTGTCAGTTAAAAAGGAAAAGAAAGACGTGTCATTTGAAATCGAGAAGACACAACAAATATGCAGCCGACATTTATCAAACAGTCGCGTCCATCTCTTGAAACTACTTTGTAAGTTTCAACTATGAAGCGAATAATTTCCTATATAAAGGTAACCAACCGATTCATAGTAGTTATAGAATCTAGGCAAAGCCCCACTTCAAATAGAGTTATAACCCAATACGAAAATCAGAGAGAGAAAAAAGTATACGGAAGAAGAAAGACAATGTAGGATTAATCACTGTGAAGGTATGTAATGCAAAGCCGCATCTTTGAATCCATTTGTATGTCATAGTTTCGTATCGTTGATGACGAAGATGGCCACGTTTTCTTTGAGAGGAAAACTTATTTTGTGACTGAATGCCCAGAGAGGGATGTCCCGATGGGACGGAATGAGGGCAATTGTCTGAGTCATGTCCCTCTGAGTAAATTTTAATGATAAAAAATAGTGTGCAGGGTACATAATTAAAGGATAGTAAGTGAACTCTTACATCTTCTGCTGCTGGGTTACCAACCTATCATGCCAGTGAGTTGGGATTGGAATTGTTATTGATAATGAAATCATAAAATTGATCAAGATTTCAAAGACTTAAATATTAAGACTCTCTCTCCTTCGTTTGCAAATTGTTTTAGACTTCATATTTATCCTCAATTCGAATTGTGTACTCAGATCTACAAAGTGGTCATAGGAGATCAACATGATACTAAAGAAAAAAATACAGGTGACAAGAGCATAATCAAACCGTTTCATTGACTTCACAATTGAGAGTATAACGAGAGATACACTTCTGTTATCGCCTTCAAGGTCCATATACTATATGCAACGAAAAATTTCTCCATATAATCTGTATTGCCAACTATAAAATCTCAGTACTATATAAAAACTTCATTCGTGGCATGCAAACCAAGGATATATGAACTATACTTCATCAACGTATACGTAGGATGCAATTGAAGGTAACGGCTAGTGGGTGCAAGTGGGTGCAGATACAAATGAGTAGTAAGTCTTGCCCGATTTTTATTTTTAGGACAAAAATTGAAATTAAGCACCAAAGATGAAGTGTAGCGGACGCATTAGTCCCACTTGCTTTTAAACTAAAAGGAAGAAGTCAAATTCATCGAGGCATCCATTAGGATACTAGCCCGTGCATTAATGCACGGGCCTGAAAGCCCTTGTGTACAAATATTACGGAGTATGGATTCAACACTAGATTATGTAAATTATGCATTTATGATAAAATATCCTGTCTGAACTTCTATCCAAGGGTTTGTTTATGAAGTATTAGTAGGGGTATCCTCAATAGACTCGATATAAACAAAAGAAGATATTAATGCCGTTTGATCAAAGAATCGAATGATTCTCCATCTGACTCTGGTCTACTTCACCACATCTTCTAAAATTAGTTATGATCTGTGTGGCTGACCTAAAAATTTATTTCAGGATGGTCAAAGCTATTGTAATCATAATATTTGGCGATAGAATTTGATATCGTGGAATTGTGTCAAATGCCTTCTGCATTTTTCTTCCCGGTATATGCAATATGTAATCGATCATTAATTACTTAACAAACTTAATTTCATAATTCATGCCGGAGATCTTTTCAGAATCATTATACTTGTGATTTTTTACTTAAAAAAGTATTGAAGAAGGCTACTCATTTCATACATTATTACACAATATAATCATTTATGATGCTATCATTTATCCTATAAAACTAGATAAAATCTTTTCGTTTAATCATATTAATTCACATAATTGTATTATTAAAACACAAGATTCTAATTTAGGTATACAAAGTAGAACAACTCTTTCATAAATTGGGGTATCCTGTATCTTACTTTGTGAGGTCATAATAGTATTATCATACCTATTAATATCAACACCAATAGCCATATGTTTTTTCTTTAGTGGATTTGCGCACATACAAGTCTGCCACCAGTGGCAATTGCGTATTTATATACTTTCATTACATTATGTATTTTTGGATTTTTTTTTTTGTACTATAAAAGGGCAAGGTTTATTACGAAAAACCATTTCGCACTAAGGAGATGAAAAACTTATCAAAAGTACAAAGACATCTCAATTATGGTAGAGCTTAGTACAAGTTAAAGATAATGTAGTCTAACGCATCACAACCCCCCGAGTGTACAAATTAGTATCAAAAGGACAACCATCGAAAATGCATGTACCAATACACCAATTATAGATGAAAACATTGACAATGTTAATAAATCAATAATAGTCTTCAAATTTATGAACTTCCTATGAAAAATGTGAGATTCTTCCTAATCAAAATAGCCCACCAAATAGCAAAATAAAATTATGTCCCAAATTCTTCTTCTTATACATATCTTGGTAGTCTTCTTTCTATACCATTCCCATATAGTATTCATGACATAATTTTAAAAAGGCCACTCCAAGTTGTAACCCTTCACGAAAAATGTTGAACATCCTTAGCATTTCACAATGTAGAAAAATGCGTTGATTTAGTTCAGATGCATCCTTAAGGACAAAACACTCATTCACATGAACAGAAAACCTGTAGATATCAAAAGTAGGTAGTGTATATAACACGAAGTCCAAACAAAAAATACCATCTTTTGTGAAATCATAGCATTCAATATGCACTTTAAGGGAAAAGGCAATAGACCATCAACTATAGTGGCTTACAACATTCTTAGACAAAGAATGACTTACTACCATGCTGTCAAACTCTTTAATCGCCGCCCTTCCCAGTTTTTGGAATTTTTACTATTTTATGCATGGGTGAGCAATATTTGTAGAACGTGCTATAGGGAAATAATATCTTTGGACTGGCCCTAGAAGAGGAAAGGCGAGGTAAGAGAGAAAAGTAGCAGAGAGAGATTACTTTCTCTCTTACTATAACGACACACTACGAGATTAACATGAGGTGCTTATTAGATTCCGTTGAAATATACTCTAATATAGCCCGAGAGCCGCGAATGAACGCAAAAATATTTGTTGTACGAAGAAAATAAACACCCTGAACAAACGCCAATTGAACGGCATGGACTCTGCGGAATGACACATAGAAAACAAAACATAATGCAATAAATTTATCTAAATTTCCAACCTTTAAGGACAAACTAATACAGAACTAAAAAAAAAGCGGAAAAAAATAGTGGTGAAGGCAAGTTAAAGTAACGCAGAAGAAAAGAGAGATAGAGTGGATTGGCGACAAACTCGGGTTTGACTTGCCAATACTTGATCCTATTTTTCTTCAATCTCTCCTCCGGCATGTGATTAAAATCTTATAAGATGTTTATATCTCTCAATTTCTCACCTTAATATGTGTTTCTTTTTGTGATTATAATTATTTTAATCTATGATATTACCCAATCTCTCTTTTTTTTTCTCTTGCTCACTAACATGAGAGAGAATACTCCATCTTTGTCGAATTAACCTCGTGTCTCAATCTTTATTTCCATCAGCAAAAGCTTATTTTTTTGTACCGTTGGATTCATGGCGAGTTATCTACAATGAGTACTCATTGACTTCTTCTTTTGCTCACCGTTTGGGAATTTACCATCATCAATAATCTTGATCAAAGCATTGAATGATTTTCCATCTGACTCTAGTCTACTGCACCACATCTTCTAAAATTAGTTATGAACTGTGTGGCGGACCTAAAAATTTATCTCAGTATGGTCAAAGTCATTGTAATCATAATATTAGGCGATAGAATTTGATATAGTGGAATTGTGTCCAATGCCTTCTGCATTTTTCTTCCCGGTATATGCATTATATAATCGATCATTAATTACTTAACAAGCTTAATTTCATAATTCATGCCGGAGATCTTTTCAGAGTCATTATACTTGTGATTTTTTACTTAAAAAAGTGTTGCGATAAGGCTACTCATTTCATATATTATTACACAATATAATCATTTATGATGCCATCATTTATCCGATAAAACTAGATAAAATCTTTTCGTTTAATCATATTAATTCACATAATCCGATTATTAAAACACAAGATTCTAATTTAGGTATATCAAAATAGAGCAGCTCTTTCATAAATTGGGGTATCCTGTATCTTACTTTGTGAGGTCATAATAGTATTATCGTACATATTAATATCAACCCAATAGCCGTATGTTTTTTTAGTGGATTTGTGCATATACAAGTCCGCCACCCGTGACATTTGCGTATTTATATACTTTCATTACATCAAGTATTTTTGGATGTTTTTTTTTTTTGTACTATAAAAGGGCAAGGTTTATTACGAAAAACCATTTCGCACTAAGGAGATGAAAAACTTATCAAAAGTACAAAGACATCTCAATTATGGTAGATCTTAGTACAAGTTAAAGACAATGTATTCTAACGCATCACAAGCCCCGAGTGTACAAAATAGTATTTAAAGGACAACCATCGAAAATGCATGTACCAATACACCAATTATAGATGACAACATTGACAATGTTAATGAATCAATAATAGTCTTCAAATTTATGAACTTCCTATGAAAAGTGTGAGATTCTTCCTAATCAAAATAGCCCACCAAATAGCAAAATAAAATTATGTCCCAAATTCTTCCTCGTATACATATCTTGGTAGTTTTCTTTCTATACCATTCCCATATAGTTTTCATGACATAATTTTAAAAAGTCCACTCCAAGTTGTAACCCTTCACGAAAAATGCTAAACATCCCTAGCTTTTCACAATGTAGAAAAATGTGTTGATTTAGTTCAGCTGCCTCCTCAAGGACAAAACACCCATTCACATGAACAGAAAACCTGTAGATATCAAAAGTAGGTAATGTATTATAACACAAAGTCCAAACAAAAAATACCATCCTCTTTGAAATTATAGCATTCAATATGCACTTTAAGGGAAAAGGCAATAGACCATCATCTATAGTGGCTTACAACATTCTTAGACAACGAATGACTTATTACCATTCTATCAAACTCTTTAATCGCCGCCCTTCCCAGTTTTTGGAAATTTTAGTATTTTATGCATGGGGGAGCAATATTTCTAGAACGTGCTCTGGGGAAATAATATCTTTGGACTGGCCCTAGAAGAGGAAAGGCGAGGTAAGAGAGGAAAGTAGCAGAGAGAGATTACCTTTTCTCTTACTATAGCGGCACACTACGAGATTGACATGAGGTGCTTATTAGATTCCATTGAACTATACTCTAATATAGTCCGAGAGCCGCGATTGAACGCAAAAATATTTGTTGTACGAAGAAAATACACACCCTGAACAAACACCAATTGAACGACATGGACTCTGCGGAATGACACATACAAAACAAAACATAATGCAATAAATTTATCTAAATTTTCAACCTTTAAGGACAAACTAATAAAGAACTAAAAAAAAAACGGAAAAAAAAGTGGTGAAGGCAAGTTAAAATAACGCAGAAGAAAAGAGAGATAGAGTGGATCGGGCGACAAACTCGGGTTTGACTTGCCAATATTCAATCTCTCCTCCGGCATGTGATTAAAATCTTATAAGATGTTTATATCTCTCAATTTCTCACCTTAATATGTGTTTCTTTTTATGATTATAATTTTTTTTAATTTATAATATTACCCACTCTCTCATTTTGTTTCTCTTGCTCACTAACATGAGAGAGAACACTCCATCTTTATCGATTAACCTCGTGTCTCAATCTTTATTTCCATCAACAAAAGCTTATTTTTTTGTACCGTTGGATTCATGGCGAGTTTATCTACAATGGGTACTCATTGACTTCTTCTTTTGCTCACCGTTTGAGAATTTACCATCATCAATAATCAGTTCCTTCAAATGGTTTTAGAATTTTTGCTGAAGACCTTTGCGAATCAGGAGAATGAAACGGTCTTGCCTCAGGAGTAACTCAGTTTCAATTATTTATGTGCACCTAATTTAATTTTTGTATGCCTTATTCCTTCTGGAGGATGGAGGGACGCTATTAGCATGTCTCCACTTAGTTTCGTTCTTTACAAAGGAGATTTGTTTACCAATTTAAGCTAGTCCGTGAAATTGAACTTCTTAATAGTAATTTCAGGCAAGTTTCTCCACCAACAACATAGGAAAATTATGCGGTTTGAGTTCTGGAATAAGTCTTTGTACTTTTTTGCTTGTCTAATTTGCCGGAAGTGATGTGTGGGTGCCATATATCATATGTACCATAAAGACCAACGCAACACCTGAGATCCCACCGCTAGAAGATATAAGACAGCATAAGACCGTCGGACCCTTTCTGCGGAGCACCTCTGTAAGCGTAGGACGAACGGCCTACACGCCTCACAGCTCCACAAGGCAGGTCCGAGCGTAACCGCGAGAGTCTGTAGAGTAATACAGCCAGCTTAGTAGTACTGGATCACTGGGGGTGTGTCCCCAGTGATCCCTATAAATACAAGACCACTTCCCTTGAGGAAGGAGAGAAGGATCGGGTGGTCATCTCTAATATCATAGCTACTTTCTCTATCTTGTCTTGGTCTCTGGAGGCTAATCCGGTGTACCATTGGTGTTGTTCAGGCCTTGTGCGGAACCACCACTGGGGGCTAGTGTCCGTTAGTGCACATGAGTAGCAAGAGCTCGGGGTAGTTGAGCCTAGTAATTTTCTAGCAGCTACATTTTGGCGCTGACCAAGGGGATTCGACTTAACTTCTGCAATCGGAAATTAGTCGTTTTTTCTTGGTCATTTTTCGCTTTTTGTCGAAGTTCTTATAGTTTATCTTTCAACTCTTTACTTTCAGTTCTTTACTTCCTGCAACCTTTATTTCCAGTCATTTACTTTCAGCACCTTTACTGCTTTCCTTCAAGATCTTGTGAAATCGATGTATTGAGTTCTCTCCTCAGATATACACATCCCTTTCTAAACAAGAACTTGTCCACATTTACATTCCTGCAATTTAATTTCGGTACATTTACTGCTTTGATATAAACTGCCTTCAGTATACAAGATTTGACCACCTTTTCTTATTTTTCCGACCAACCCCGTCTGATCACGGTGAGCGAAGTTGTGATGAGTTCTCTTCTCAGACATACACAGAACTCAACCACAGATAACAGAGAAAGTTTGCCTAGAAGAAAGAAGAGAAAGAAAAGATTTTTCAAAACTGTCAAGTCATTTTCAGTAATAGCGCCCATTTTTTTTTGTCTTTACAAGCGCAGTAGTCATTCGCATATAAGAAAGCAACGCAGATCTGCTAACTCATATCATCATCTTGCGAACCAAGTTTGGTTAAGTATTGGAATATTCTGAGAATCACCCACACAAAACCTTCACCAAGAAAATCACAAAACTAGGAAATCCAAATTGCGCGCTCGAAGCTACACTGAAAACCGCGGGGAGAATTTCATAGAAGCCAGTGAGAGCTGTTCCATGAAGTAGGGAACATTTCAGTTTATTTAAGCTTCGTGAAAATCCAGTAGCTTACACCATAACACCATCCTTCATTAATCAAAACCCAAAGAAGGTACCCACAGAAGTAACCAGCGGAGCAGAAAAAAAAGATGAACTCTACCGCAGCAGACAGGTCAGCAAGAGCAGAGCCAGCATATATTAGTAACCCAATACAACAACAAAGGAGACACAGACGACGCAAAAAACCGGTACCTAGCGGAAACAATCAGAAGAGCGGCATAACAGAAATCAAAATCGGAGCTATTTACGACCGGATGATGGAATTAACAAGTCTAGTAGCAACGCAACATCAGCAATGGAGACCCTTACAACGCAGTTCAGAGAAATAAAAGAGCTACTCAATCAGGATTAGCAGATCGGAACTCTTGTCACGCAAAATATATTTCCAAATTCATAGAACATCATGATAAATATTTTATTTCGTCAAAATAGAACAACATATCTTCTCCGCGAGTAGTACTTAGACCCAGCGAAACATAAATTTATATTTCATAGAAAAGTATCATGGTTAGCGTAAAAATTTCCCTTCCGCATATCATCATTTAGGAAGTATGTTTCCTCCACAGTTAACCTTCAAACTCAGAGTCGAATAGATTTATATTCAAATAACATGTCATATTTTAATTCCGCATACCCGCATGTAGGAAGTATGTTTCCTCCGCATTTAACCTTCAAACTCGGAGTCGAATAGATTTATATTCAAATAACATGTCATACTCTAATTCCGCATATCAGCATTTAGGAAACATGTTTCCTTCGCAGTTAACCTCCAAACTCAGAGATGAGTAGAGTAACGTCCGTTGAAAGAGAGCGCATATAGAGGTCCGCAGTGCAAAGAGTCAGTAGATTAAATAAATATTTCGATGGAAAAGTACACTTTGTACTAATCCATCACCTTGTGTTACTAACCATCCTACAGTGCATCTTTAAAAGAAAAAACAGGTACAAAGTACAGAGATGTTCAGATACTCAACCGTCGCATAACTCAACAAAAGCAGGGCCGCCAGAGTATAAGTACGAAAAACAATATGTATTTTTCACATATTTCAAATACATTTGCAGACACTTCTACGGTCATTTTTCAAAGAAAATTATTTATTCAAAATGTGCATCTACCAACAAAGATTTTTGCAATCGTTATCATTCCAAAGAAAAGTGCAACAAAATAGCTTTCTTCTCAACAAAAATTTATCCAGAGCATAAGGTGCGAAACTATCATGCGGAGCTATATACAAAAAAAGTCATATGATCGAAACAAAGAAATGTCGGGAGTAATGGAAGCCCAGAAATCGGGAGTCCTCCGCCACATTATTGCCTAGGAAGGAGACAAATTTCGCCTCCACCAACTATGCAAAAATTATTTTTTTTTGAAATACTCAAAATTGTATGATAAGAAAGCGCATGCTCCATACACAAACAGAACCCATTAAATAACAAAAAATCCAATTTTTCATAAATAGCCAGAATATTACAGGGAAAATTTTCTAAAAACCTAAACCAACAAATTTAGCAAAAGAGATAAGCCATATTTTAACTCTTTGAGACATCCCTTGACAACGCTAACCAAGTGAGCACGAACACCTTCAGTCATATCCAGAGCCGTAGTAAAAGCACCCTCAGCCAAGTCCAAGGAAAATTGGCAGGAAAAAAACCTAAGATGATCCGGATCTTCACCAACAACAGAATCATCGCCGACAGCAGCAACAACCTCCGCAACCCCAATCAAATCTTCAGCAGATTCAATCTCCGCCTCAATGGTAAAACGATACGTCTCCTCCAACCCAAAAAAATTCCGCATAAGAAGACGAATAGCCTTACGAGCATCATTATAAGTCTGAATGCCATCAGCACGAGAAGGGGCAGAAGAAGAGCCAGACTGATACTTAACATCAAATTTCCAACAAGTAGCAATACCAGCAACAACAACATTGTGACACGCCTCCAGAGTTGCAGAAGATATCTCTATGGTGACAGAACCATTAACATCTTTCCTCTTTCGAGAAGAAGAGTCAGATAAGTCAGGAGTAGGAGAATCACGAGCAACAACAAAAGTCTTGTCATCAGCCATAGAAGAAGAAACGAAGCAAGCAGAGGAGATCTTTTTAAAATGAAGAAATAAGATTAAAAAAAAAAAAGTTTTCGGGAAAGAGACGATGAAACGACAATTGCTTCATCACCAACAATTTATAGAGCACTTAAAACCCGGGTAAAAATCCAAAGCTACCCTTGGCACATCAATCGACGCAACGCATCAGCAACCGACGCCACCTCAGCAGAGAAGAAAGATCTGCATCAACGCACATCGAAGTCATCCGCAATAACCGACTAAGGAACGAACCAGCGCCAACAGAAGTCAGAAGCATCCGCAACGACATCAGAAGATCAGCATAACCTCCGCCAATCAATCATCCCGAGGTTCATAAAA
The DNA here is from genome assembly GCA_023529015.1 of Papaver nudicaule. NCBI lineage: Eukaryota > Viridiplantae > Streptophyta > Magnoliopsida > Ranunculales > Papaveraceae > Papaver > Papaver nudicaule. The sequence continues at coordinate 30,987 of JAJJMA010213110.1, read as the reverse complement.
AAGGGCAGATTGTGGGTGTCATATATGTACCCTAAACACCAAGAAGATATAAGACATCATAAGACCGTCGGACCCCTTCTGCGGAGCACCTACGTAAGCGTAGGAAGAATGGTCCTACGCGCCTCACAGCTACGCATGGAAGGTCCGAGTATAACCGCCATAGTCTGTAGAGTAATACATTCATCTTAGTAGTACTGGATCACTGGGGGTCTGTCCCCAGTGATCCCTATAAATACAAGATCACTTCCCTTGAGGAAGGAGATAAGCATCGGGTGATCATTTCTAATACCATAGCTACTTTATCTATCTTTTCTTGGTCTCTGGAGGCTAGTCTGGTGTACCATATATTGGTACTGTTCAGGCCTTGTGCGGAACCACCATTGGGGGCTAGTGTCCGGTAGTGCACATGAGTAGCAAGAGCTCGGGGTAGTTGAACATAGTAAATTTCTAGCAGCTACATGATGGATGGAAATAAGTGGTTCGGGGTGGGACTGTCAAAGGTTACACCGAACTTTGACGGTCCAAAATTTGCGTGATGTCACGCTTAGTCTTAGGAAAAAAATTCTTTTTTTTTTAATAAATTGTTGTGCAATGTGTGTTAGTATAAATAAGTGTTTGTGTGTATTAGGCTTTATTTAGGACTAGTACTAGTATTATGATTTGTTATCTATTATATACAACCGTGGATATCCTTGGCAGACAAAGACTACACCAAACTTCTTCCCCAAATGACCAACAACTTGTCAACACATAGTCAGCAACAAAACCAACCAACATCTTTAGTTTCATGCGACCTGTTTCTTCACAACGACTTTCTCCGGTGAGTATTTCTTTTACCAACTAGGGGTGATGATTGTGTTAAAATCCGTTTTGTAACTGAGTGTACCAACTCACCTCCATCTGGCAGCTATTAGCGAAGTGGAGAAGAAGTCAAGTGAACTACATAATCCTATCTAGGCGATTTCAGTCGCCATATTTTGGTTTGTACGTTTTATGTAATGCAATATGTATTATGTCCTTTAAATTTCAGTGTCTCGCTTCAGTGCAATACGTGCACTGCTAAGGGGTTACTTTACAGACATTGAAGACTGGTTGTCTCTTTTTCAGCAATGAAACATCCCTGGACTGCCACTCCATCACAACCACATGCAAGCAGCAACATCAGCTTGGTTCACCTTCCATGTCACAACCATGGACTTCCCTTATGGAAAGCCCAACAAGAAGGTTTCCACCCCAGCCGTTATCTCCATCACCAGCCGTCAACTCCATCATTACTTGGCGGATGGAGTATTATACAACAATAACAACAACAACAAGAAACAAGCTTAAAAATGTTGGTAAGAAAAAGAGAAGGCCCATGGTAGAAGATCGTCCTAGAGTTAAGAGTCAAATGTTTACTACCATTGTTTGTTGGGCTACATCCTAACGAAAGTTAAGTGGTAACTGGGCCTCTTAAACTATGACACTCTCTAGCTCTTTCTAAATAAAGGTTGATTTAAGGACTGCACCATTTTCCATGGGACTGCAAGTGGATTAAAATGTCTAGATAGTGGGATAAGGGGTACCGTAGTATATAGAAAAGATGTCTAAGTTACCTTTTCAAACCTAATAATAACTTATCATAAAGAAAATCCATGTTTTCACTGCCACTACCAACACTAGCGCCGCCACTACCACTAATACCAGCGCCGCCTCCATCGCCACTGCTGCCACCACCACCACTACCGTCTCTGCTTCTACCACCACTAATACGAACCCATGTTTTTAATCTTTTGTATTCTCTCACACGGAGACTAAAATCAAGAAACGGATTTTGGGCTTAGATTTAGACAAGAAAAACCAAAAAAGACTCTAGAAACACACCTGAATCAGAGGTAACATTATCAATGGGTTTCAAGATTGTTTTTTTTTCCAGGCCTTTTCTAACAGTTATTAGAGCAATTTGGAAATGATTGATCTTGTTATTGATGGATAATTGATTGATATTGTTGTTTGCAGACAAAAATAGTAGATATTCATATTCAGTTGAGGTGTAACCTTTCATTTTATAGTCGATTGAGGCGTAACTTTTTGTTACGTCCCAACTATCTAGGCGTAACTAACCCTAGAAGCATTACGTCTCAACTTCCTAGGCGTAACTAACCCTACTATTTTCGCACAAAAATATGGGCGTAACTAGCATATTTGGGACGTAAGTTAGACAACCAAGGCGTATCATTAAATATTTGGGGCGTAAGTTGTAAAATCTAGACATAACCCATACATTTGAGAAGTTAATTTTTTTCTCTCAAAATTTTCAGTAAAATTTACGTCTTCGTAAACAAAGGTTACGCCTTGTTTTCACAGGCTAAGTCTTGGTTTGGTAAGTTACACCCAGATTTTATGTGCGTAATTTCTAGGGTTTGTTACGCCTAGATAGATGAGACATAACTTTTTCTAGGGTTTGTTACGCGCGTAGGTAGTCCAGACGTGTCTAACAGTTACGCCTCAATTTCTTCATCAACCGAGATGTATTTTTTGAAATTGTTAGGTTACGTCTGGGTCGATGACGAATTTCTAGGCGTAAGTTTTTGTGGATGCGAGTCATATGTTACTTCTTTACCATAAATAAAATTAAGCATTTGTGAATCTCCTTGGGTACAAATACGTGACTTTATTTGTGGGTTGGATCTATTTGTTATAATTTTTTTACAAGGGATTTACATTGGTGGTGGTGGTAGCTGAGGTGGTGGTGGTGGAGATAGCGCTGGTAGTAGTGCTGGTGGCGGTGAAAACATGGAGAGGAAACTTATTATAACACTTGATTAGTTCAAATTTAAACACTAAACGAAGGTAAGGGCAATTAGTAAAATTTGTATATAGGGTTTTCAACTTTATTTCTAGGTGACTCTATTATGTCTCATTACTCTAGTCCCATGGAAACATTTGCAGTCCCTTAATCAGTTTTTTTCTAAATAAAAAACCCCATTTTAAAATAAAATAAAATAAAATAGAAAACCAAAATATTATCACCATATTCGGGCAGACGTTAGGGTGTCGTGGCTGAGTTTTTCTTCTGACCCTATTGTCACCCTAATTCCGCTAAGACTTAGTCTAATGGTGTTCTAGATTGGATGCTAGATTAGAAATCCACGTCAACTAAAACACCCTACCTACTCTAATGACGATTCCAGAATGAAATTCCAAGCGCTGAATGAAACAACACACAAACGTTGAATGAAACAACGCAAATAAGTTTGCGTCGTTGAAATAGATTAGATATAGAAGATATGTGATTAAGATTTGGTTAGAGTCTTTAGAATATTCTTTTTGCGATGTTTGGAACAACACAAAAATAAACTTTTTTAGCGCTGAATGAAACATCGTACAAACTCGATCCTAGTTAGAAATCGAGATATATCTAGAGAAAAGTAGAAGTGGAAGAAAAACAACACTTTTGATTAGATTGGAAGACCAAACATAAAACTTAGCTTAAAGCGGAGGAGTTCTAATAGAATTTGTCATGATCATCTGTATTACTGTGTGCATTACTACATTTGAACTCGCATCTGTCATCTCTAAGAGCAAGCACTATGGTGCCACAAGCCATCCCTATATTATAGAGATATAGGGATGGCAGAAATGACGAAAATTGGCAACCACGGTGGTCTTAGCTATTTCCAGACGGAAACTCGGTTTCCGCCACATCCCAATTACGGAAACTCGGTTTCCGCACACAAAATATTATAAGGATTTATTAAAATTTTACGGAAACTGAGTTTCCGCCCTGCGGATACTCGGTTTCCGCCTCGCATCTCTATCCCTATTGCCTGCTACCAGTTGGTAGCAGGCAATAGAGAAATCAATCTCTATGTCTATTGAGTTGGTAGCAGGCAAACCAATCTCTATGTCTATTGAATAGGGATTTTTTACACCATAGTAGTTGTCTATCTCTATTTTTCAGGAATATCTCTATTTAATAGGAACCATAGTGCTTGCTCTAAATGCACCGAATCGCAATTGCAATGAGAACGTGTTTCATATTTTATGAAGCCTTTGATGAGCTCAATTAGTGCACTCTACTTGTATGGGATTCTACAGTGTACTCTGTTACCACTTTAAAGAGTATCTCTTGAGATTCAGGAATCAGGACACATCAATTTCACCGTCCAGCTCAACTATCCTTCCTGTCCTTGCTCCTTTTGTGTATGATTTGTTATAACTCTGACTTATTCAACCATATCGTTGACCATCTGGTGTGGAAGTCTCACCAATCTGGTTGGTAAAGTAATGTATAGTATACTGCTGGCTGGATATATATGGCCGGATTAGTCGTTTTCTGTATCAAAGCCAAGATCTATAGCTATAGGCTTTTACCAAAATGCCCAACTCAACATATTCTCAGATATTCGCAACCACTTGATTAGATCACTATTAATAATGTCATTTAACAGAAGATTCATCGAGCATCGTATTATGCTGTGTTGATATTGCAACAAAAACCAGTTTTTACTTTTTAGTTCTAGTTTGTTAATTTGTGCTGTCAATAGCTTTTTTTTTAAAAAAGAAGCCAACAGGCTAAAACAGGCAATAGTGGGATTCATATTCCATCTCACGGCTCTTTAAATACTGTCCTTCTCCTAAGATATTTTCTCCCAAACATTTTCAGATTCTCCTTTCAAAACACACGTAAGTTTCTTCTTCAAGATATCTCTAGATTTTGTAAAATGCCGCCTATTTTACTATGCAAAGACTGATTACCACTTTATTTGCAAATTGATTTTTCATTTTGTTTTGCTTTTTCATTTTGCATCTGTTGGAGTTACACATTTTATTGTTTTAATGATTTATTCATTTATATGTGTACAATTTGAATCTCTTGTGTACAGATCCTTTGTGAAGTTTTGAAAAGAACGAAATCGATAATGTCGAAATCAGGAACATTTGATCTCGCATCTGGTGTTGGCGGAAAGATCGAGAAAAAAGAAGTGCTTTCAGCTGTTGACAAGTATATTCTCTATTTTTTTCTTCTTTTTTTCGATATTGTGCGCATGTGTGTTGATGAATTTAATGATTGTGATTAAACTTTACATTTGTTTATCTCTTCTTTCATCCAATTAGTTTCTGATCTACCATTTTGATTCTTCCTGTTTAAAATTTCAGAGATATTGAAATTCTAAAAATTGATA
>JAJJMA010213110.1:0-25419 GCA_023529015.1 Papaver nudicaule | reverse complement strand
TCTTCCTGTTTAAAATTTCAGAGATATTGAAATTCTAAAAATTGATATAATGGTGAATTTCAGTGGATCTGGTTCTGTTAACTCAATTCTCAAATTCCTTAGCAATTTAGATCTTGATTAATCTAGTTTAATGGAGTAACTTAACACTGAAGCTGACTGTATCTATGCCAATTCGTAATAGTTCGTTTGTTTGATATATATATATTTTTTGTTTTCCCCTTGTAATAATCTGATGCCTCAATTTATCTTATAGATACGAGAAGTATCATGTTAGCTATGGAGGAGAAGAGGCAGCCAGAAAAGAAAACTACACAGACATGGTGAGATTTTCTTCTATTTCGGGGATATGCCAACTGTACTCTAACCTTATATGTGGAAAATTCACCTTTTAGCTAGATATTTTACAGAAATCGACATTTATTTGATGTTGGATTCTCTGAACACGTATGTTGGTATTAAGTGTGATTTAAGCTTTACATGGCAGAGTCACATGACAATACCCAAGTCATGCTAGACTTGTGACCTACTCTTTTGACCTATTGGATAAGTTACTTCAAAATTAAGAAAGAAGAAGAAGAAAGGGGATTCATGAAATGCTCTTCCAAAGTCTTTTCAAGCTTGAAATTTAATATTGTAATTGAGTAATTAAGGTTGTAATTTGTCTAATGAGTACTTAACAAGTATGTAGAGGTTAAGCATCTTTTTTATTTACTTGAAACATTGCTGAAATGGCAGCACCGTTTCTGAATCCTGACTAGTGCGCAAACACTGAGAAGTTGATATTGACATTGATTAAACTATCAAAAACAAAACCAATCTATGGCTAATAAAGGTGTCCTTTTGGTTATTTTTTTGGTGATTAGTTGAACCTATAGAAGCGTACTTAGCGCGGTTAATCATTATGTGTGTACTTCATATTTATTTTGGTTTTCTGATTGTATACTACTCAAGCATTTCTTATGCTACAATTTTGTGTTAATCACTTAGTCTTGTCTCTTTAGTTTTATGTTCATGGGTAACATTCTTCCATATTAACTTTCTGTATCGGTGGAATTCAGGTAAACAAATACTATGATCTAGTGACCAGCTTCTACGAATATGGCTGGGGTGAATCTTTCCATTTTGCACACAGGTCAGCGTTAGCACTATGTTTAGTTTTATTCTTTGAGAAGCTATAATTCTACTTCCTTCTTTGTAGTTCTTACATTCTTACATGGCAATGACAATACAGTCTGTTAGGATAAGCATATTTAGTCTGTTTATTGATGAGTATGATCTAACCTTGGGCATGACTTTCATTACCAGATGGAACGGAGAGTCACTTAGGGAGAGCATCAAGCGCCATGAACACTTTCTAGCTTTAAATCTTGGCCTGAAACGTGGACAGAAGGTATATTTTAGTTGGTTGCACGCTTTGTATCACTGGACTTTTACATTGATCTTTGCGTACTTGTTTCTTTTACTTGGTTTTTATTTTTCAACTCTTATGTTTCATATGGTGCAAACCGTTAAGCTCTTCATTTGATTTTCATTTTTCGTAGGTGTTGGATGTTGGATGTGGTATTGGTGGACCGCTTAGAGAAGTTGCTAGATTTAGGTATCATTTATCTTCTATGACACATGCTAACTTTACCAGTTGTTTCTTCTACGGTTCCACATGCTGCTTCAGATGTTAGTACTTCTTAAACTTAGTTACCAGTTGAGTGGATTTTCCCAATGCCTAGCATGCTTTCCGCGTGTATCTTCTACCATATTGGTGTTGTATGGTTTCTGTTGATAATTAAAGGCTGTCTTTATGGGACCTGTAGATCCCAAAAAAAAAAAAAAAAAAAAAAAAAAAAAATCACAGAGAAAATCCATTCCTTTTCCTCTCTTTTTATAAAGATGACCTTATGTTTTTGTTTCTTGACCAATGCATTTTCAGAACAACCAAAAAGATTAAATTTAAAATTTACAATATTGGTGTGTTGAAACAGAAACCAATTTATTTTCCTTAAAGCTATTCCTCACACTCTCTAGTCCAAAATGAAACTGGCAGTATATGGGTCATGATCTCGTTATATATCCGTTGCCACACTTTCAAACGGCAGTCTTCATGCCCCAAGTGCGGTTAAAAGAAACTTGCACAAAATTATATTAGTAAACATTTAAAACATTCTGGACTAGGCAGGACCAATTACGTTTACGACACAATGTTTAGGGTGAAAGCTGGTCTCAAATTTGTTTTGCTTAGCTAAGACAATCCACAGACTGAAATTAATGTACCTCAAAACCATCAAAAAGAACAACTATATGAGCTTCTCTGGTGATCCTTTGCAGCGGCACTTCTGTTACTGGGTTGAACAATAATGAATACCAGATAACAAGAGGCAAGGTATGTATTTATTTCTTTGCTTGATGATAATTTATTGTTTTTAGCTGACATATAATTCGTAGTGTAAGACTAAAGTCCATTTGCATTATCATAAACTTAAAAGGCTTCTGTCTTCGAATGTATGATTACTTACAATCACATTTTTTGATTGGCAGACACTTAATCGAGTTGCTGGAGTTGACAGTACCTGCAATTTCGTGAAGGTAGTTTTTGTTATTTGAATTTTGTTTTGGCATCGCTTTCAATGGTTATCTTTCTGCTTGACGGTTAGTTCATTGTTACTTTGTCTTGTGATGGTCTCAACAACAGAATACTTGATGATGTTTATCTACTATTGCAGGCTGACTTTATGAAGATGCCTTTTGCTGATAACACCTATGATGCAGTGTATGCAGTAGAAGCGACCTGCCATGCCCCAGATGCTGTATGTGCTTTTTAAAAGCATACTCAATTAAGATTCAAAATTCTCAGTGTTTGCTCCCTTCTGTTTGCTACAAATTCTGGATTTCTGGACTTACATCGGTGTTTCATTGTTTATGGCTCAAACAGCTAGGTTGTTACAAAGAGATCTACAGGGTGTTAAAGCCTGGACAGCATTTTGCTGCATATGAGTGGTGCATGACCGATTCTTTCGACGCCAGTAACCAAGAGCACCAGAAAATCAAGGTAGTGTAACATGCATTGAACGGGATCTGAGTTCTACCTCATGTTCTTCCGCGTTATGAGATGATAAATCTATTTCCTTTGATCAGGCAGCAATTGAACTCGGGGATGGCCTCCCTGACATAAGACACACAAAACAATGTCTCGAAGCTCTGAAGCTTGCAGGGTTTGAAGTAAGCATCTTAATCTTTACATGTGTGGACTTTTTATCTCTCTTAATACTCCAAGTGCTTGAAAACTCGCTCTGATGAAGCTTTGGTGTGCATGGTGAATAGGTTATATGGGATAAAGATCTTGCTGAGGATTCGCCTGTGCCTTGGTATTTGCCTTTGGACAAAAGTCACTTCTCGTTGACTAGCTTCCGTCTTACAGCTATGGGACGTTTTGTCACAAGAAATATGGTTAGCTTTCTTAACATTTATAGGAAATTGGACAATTTTGTGTTTTTGTTATGGAGGTTGTTATGTAGTAGGTAAATCCAATGTATTATGCAGGTGAAAGCCTTGGAGTACGTGGGTCTTGCTCCAGCAGGAAGTCAAAGAGTTCAAATGTTCCTCGAGGAAGCTGCTGAAGGCCTTGTAGCTGGTGGAAAGTAAGAAAAACCTCTTCGGGAGCATGCCCACATTTCCTTTTTTTATTTATAAACCCTTGAATTCACACACAAAATTGATGCATTCACAAAATATGCGTTCTAAACAAACATATTCACACTATGTTTGTTTAGGAATTATCCCCAAGGTTTTGTGCAATGACTAACCTGTATGCATTATGGTCTTCTTTCACAGGAAAGAGATTTTTACACCAATGTACTTTTTCTTGGCACGCAAACCACTTTCAGCTTCAGGAACTCAAGACTCAACTGCATCTTGAGCTTCATGAGCTGCATGTACTGAGTTTTACTTGCGTGGCCGGATTCTACGGAACTATGAGATGATCTGGAAACGTATTATGCAAGTTTTGCCTTATTTGTGGTTCTGGCAGGGCTCAAACAATGATAGAATGTGTCAGATGGGACTGCGCACTAGAGTAGTTGATAATTATTGTTATCATCCACTCTCATTTGGTTGATTGTTGTTTTGATTGTTTTAGAATTGTTCACTCTTTAATTTAATGGGCGTTTGTTTAATCGACAGTTCAGTGTACTTGAGTTTGTACTAAATCTTTGCTCAATTTGTGGGTATAACCACCTGACAAATTTACCCACCCACCATGGAGGCATTTTGTTTTTACTGCTAAGAGGTTTGTAAAATGGAGTACGGTATATGTAGTGAGATAAAATGGAGCATCTCGATCGAACATGCTACTGTGATCCAAAGTCTGTTATCAAGATCAAAATCTGCATCTACTTCAGAATTTGCCCCATGGGTCCTTCAAAATATCCTTGCTATTTTAAGGGCAAGGGGTTTTTCATAAGTGGCACGATATGCTTACCATATCTCATTCAAGTTTTTAAGGGGTGCTAAAATTTTGTGCAAATATTAAAAAGTTCCTACACTAATCTTACTACTAATAACTACATAACTAATCAAAATACACCGAAACAAATATCTTCTTCTATATATCATTATCAACAAACACTCTTCTTCTCTCTATTTCATTTCTTCATATCTAAAATTCAAAAAAAAAATAATACTTTAACAACTTCAAAATTCGGAACACTAGGCCTGTTTGGTTGGGTTTTTAAAAATAATTTTCAGAAACTGTTTTAAAAATGGACCCTTTCTCTTTGTTTTCATTTTCCTTTTAATTTTGAAAACATGTTTGGTAGCAAAGTAGAAAACTATTTTTGAAAACAAAAATCAGTTTCACATCAAATTGATTTGCATCATTTGAGTCCTTGTGTACATACTGTGCTTTGTGGTTCAGTTGGGTTTGGTCTTTCGGAGAGCAAAGAGTGTCTTCGTTTGTGCTTCAACTGTTCTACAACTGGTGATGGAAAACTGCTGAAATTGATCGACCTCCTATCGGGACTTTTTACGAACAAGTTCTGTGCGTGAAACTTAGGGTGAGTATGTATGTTATACCAGTGTTTTAAGCTTCCCATTATAGCAATTTAACACTTAAAATTCAAATCAGGGCACTTAGTAGCCGACAAAAACTCTCCAACTCGTGTTAATCTTCATCAATCATCTTAAAAATCAACGACAACAAGCTGACTTGGTGACTGTTTTGATCTCCATTCATCTTCGTTTTTTAACGGCAAAAAGCTCCATCTTCAATTTGATTTTCGACAAGTTATGGAGTTCTAAAATACTTCAACATCTTCCAAGATTTTCAATTAGATGCACAGTTAAGAACTACATGGTGAAAAGAAGAAGGAAGAAGAACAGAAAACAAGATAAGAAAACGTAAAAAAGTCGTTTTCATTTTTTTGTTTTTAAAAACAGAAAACACCCATAAAACGTTTTCTAGAAAACTGTCAACCAAACACGTTTTTTCGTGTTTTTTGTTTTTTCTGTTTTTAAAAACAAAAAATTGTTTTCGAAAACCCAACCAAACAGACCCTAATTTTACTATAAAACTAATAAAAAACACCAAACAAAAACCCTCTTCTCTATATAATTAACAACAAACAATCTTTTTCTCTCTATTTCATTTCTTCATCTCTAAAATCCAAAAAAATTAAACTTTAACAATTTCGAAATTCGAATTTTGAAACTTGGTTCGTTGATTAACTTACAATACAAAGACGGTTGGTCAAACATAATCGAATGATGCTCCAATGAGGAGCTTAGTTCACTAAAAAAACTATGATTTGTATGAAAAATACTCAATTTTTTCAAGTTACAGAGAAAAAATTGTCAAGGTTTTGTCTTAAAATCATGACGATTGTTCTTGACTGTAGCAAAATCTTCATGGTTATATCACCGACCTTGACGATTTTTCATACTTTTTTTCCGGAGATTTCATAATTTAGACAAAGGAAAATCAAGAAAAAAACCAAAAAAATCGTCAAGGTGTGAAGGTTTCCTGAACGATTTTTTTTTGGTTTTTTTCTTGTTTCCTTTGTCTAAAGTATTAAATCTCTGAGAAAAAAAATATATAAAAAATCATCAAGGTCGATGATATAACCATGACGATTTTTGCTACAGTCAAGAATAATCGTCATGATTTTAAGACAAAACCTTGACGACTCTGGGTTAATTTGAAGTCTATGTATTTGATGAAATTTTTTGGTTTTTTTAATTATGAATGTTTGTTTTGAATGTGAAGGATGATAGTGATTATTGATGACCGAAACTTGATGAAGATCATCATGATTTTTGATGTGTATGTCAAACTGATAGAGGACAGTTCAAACATACAGTTGACAATTGAGGTTGCAAAGCCGGAATTGTTGACACAAGCCTTTAACAGCGGTTAAAGCAACTCCTAGGCTTGTAACGGACGTCAGCTAGGGGAATCAAGTGCGTGACGATCTGTGGGGGATCTAGAGACGTAAGGAGTGCGACAGTAGCCAGTTCGCTTGGAGGGTTGGAATTGGTCTCTGCTACATCCCAGACCGAAGTCTTATAGTAGGCTAGTGCTTGTAGTCAGTTTGTACTGTGTGATGTTCAGTCTGGACGAGGTCCCGAGGTTTTTCTACAAGTTGTAGTTTCCTCGTTAAAAAAATCTCTGGTGTCTTGTGTGCTTTACTTTCCGCATTATATTCTCTGATTATATAATTAAAGCAAACACAAGAAGTACGTTATTAATAAACCTGATCGTTGTCCTCAATCCATCCCTTGGATTTACCAAGACCCTGTCTTGCGTTGGACTGATCCTTGTGATCCAAACTCAGGTTAACGGATCTAGATATTGATTTTTGAGATCGTCCAGATCTGACCATAAGTCTCACGAGCCCAAACGAAAAGTTGGTTGTATTTCGGTACCCCTGCTTTTTCACGCCCATGACAATCTTATAGCACCAGCGGGTAAACCAGACTTTGGAGGTGGTGCTGCACAATAGTTGGCAAAGTCTTTGGGTGCGAAACACGGTAAAAAGACTTTGTTTCTTGTATTGTCTCTTCTTGCCACATAGCTTGTTCAAATGCTTCCGGCAAGGTTCCAGGTTTATGTGAGCGAACAGCAGCACGAATGTCGGCTCGAAGACCGGATAGAAAAATACTAATTTGATAGGACTCAGACATCTCTGTCACAAAATTCAACAACTTCTCAAATTCAATAATGTAGTCGCGAACCGTACCTTTTTGTGATTGCTTGGCCAAGGTGCTGCATGGATCAATATACTCCCTTGAGCTAAAACGACTCCTTAGAAGGGTAGAGAATCGCGTCCAAGTCAATTTTCCTAGTGCTTTAGTGATCCAACGATACCAAGAGATGGCATCACCATCAAGATTAAGTGCAGCTGTAGGTACCTTCTTACAATTTTGTGTTCCATACAAAGAGAAATATTGTTCCGCCTTGAAAATATATCCTTCCGGATCAGTACCAGAAAATATTGGAAATTTTTGATTGTTCGAACTCCCTTTAGAGATTGAACCAGATGGTTCTGTTTTGTTTCTATTTCTGTTGTACTGCTAGTAGCCTTTTTTTTTCCAGGTGGTACATGATACTTTACTATGGTTAATAAGGAATGTTGAGTAACCTAATTTCGATCTTCTTCTGCTGCCTTTCGATCTTCTTCCGCAGCCTTTTGATCACTGTCTATCTTGTTAATTAATGACTGAATTGATGTTGTGAGACAACCAACTTCTGTTTGAATCGTCGTAGCAAGATCACTAACTTGGGTTTCTAGAGTTTTTACTGTCATCTTCAATGAAAGAATAAAAACAGGAAGAAAAGATGTCTTTTTTTTTTTTTTTTTTTTTTCTCTGAAGCAAACGGGGAAAAAAAAAATTATGTAATAACAATTGTCTCAGATCGATCGCTCTGATCCAGATGATAGGTTGCTAGTACTGAAAACAAGAGAATGCTATTGAAAACAGATAAGTGATCGGTTGATTGGAGATCAGCCACCTTAGTAATCTTTTGTTTGGAGATTATACCACCTTTTAATTGAATTATTAGTATTGATTGAATTCCTGTTCTACAGCAATATATATAGCCTAGAGTTCTGGATAAATATGGAAAGCTAACTAAGGAAACAAAAGAGTTCCAGAATATTGAAATACTAAACTTAACAAGAGATCTATTTAGGCAAACAACGGATATAGTCGGTGTACTAACACAAACTCATTCAGGCTCTCGATTTCCATCATTATTCACACCCAAATATCAACAGCAACAAATATCACGTTCAATCTTCTTCTTCACTGTATTCTTGCCAGTAAACTTCATCCAAAACCAAGTCCACCTTGAACCCATTCTTTCCTGCCTTCTGTTCTTCGAAATCCTCTTTAGCCCTTGGCAATCATCAATCGGATCCATGGCTTGAGCAGAGGCGAACTCGGTAGTTGTTATATGATTCTGAGAAGAAATGAAATATAGGAACTGGTCGTTTAAAACCCGACCTAGCTTCCCTGTATAGAACATGGACGTAGCCCCGAGTAGAAGGATGTGTCTCGAGCTTGGCTGCCTTAGACGCTGAGCTTGGCTGCCTGTAGTAATTTCCAGTAATTCTTGTCTCGAGCTTCTTTTTGCCTTCTTTCTTGTTGTTTTGTCCGATTCACTTGTATCTTCTTGTGAATTGCTTAAAACAATATTATTAAGCAAATATAGGGTTCTCACTAGTGGAAATATGAGTGTAAATATGTAATATTTATGCACTCATCAGGCGTTCACTGCACTTCGAATATTTGACGAAAACAAAAATTTACGATTCAATAACCCAGGCGTAAATTGAGAAATGTGTCAAAAAATATTGAGGCGTAAACAAAAAAACCAAGACGTAAATGTTTCTTATAAAAATACATGGTCCAGAGCATTTTTACGCCTAAATTGGGCCATAAATAACAAGGCGTAAATTATTTTTAAAGCCTCATTAAATGGGATGTAAATTGTGCATTCAATATCATTTAATATTTCCATGCAACTTACGCCTCAATGGTCGTTTGTCGTCCTAGGCGTAAAATTAGTGTACGACGCAGTTTCCCCAAATTCCTAAATTTACGCCTCAATTGGGAATAATCTTGAGGCGTAAAATCTGTTTACGCCTCAATTCTAAGGTCAAACTGGACCGTAAAAGCGCCGCCCAACTCACAAAAATCTACGTACTAAAGATGATTACATGCAACAATATTACAAGCAAAGGTATACCTGGGTGTTAGAAGCTAGTTCCTCGTCATAATCGTCCCAATACTTATCTCTTTGGAGATCTTGGAGTGATTCTTGGGTTTGTTGAGTTAACCACTCTTTTCCACTCAACAAATAATGCAATGTAGAGTCCCCACCTTCATTTGGAACGTAAATATCGTTGTTGTAATCTATTGGGGTCTCCGGTAGCTCGAATTCGTTGTTTGAATCACTCATTTTGGTTGAGTGATTCAAAATCTAGAGATTTTGGAAGAAAAAGTTTGGTTTTCTTTCTCTCCGAAAAATTTCTAAACTCTAAAACAAAATGATTTTCTCTCTCTATATTTTTTATTAACTTAACTATATATAGATTATGTTAATCATGATTACCACTAATCTAATGATAATTAAACACTAACACTAATTTTAATTTAAAGGGTAAAACTGTCCATTTCATAAGGGGTTTTGGGTTTTAGGTTTGGGTGATCCTATTTTGTTTTGGACTGCAGTCCCAAGGGAAAATTTGCAGTCCCAAAAACAGCACTTAAAACAATAATTTACCATGCCCACAGGAAGAGGCCTCAGTCAGTTCCATCTTACACAGTCTATCATTTGTTTGAGCCCACGTGAAACCACAAATAAGGTAATGGCGCGTTTGGATGCAGAATTTTTACGTTTCCAGGGGATTTATAATTCCAGGGGATTATAAAATCTGGGATTTATGTAAATACCTGGCGCGTTTGGTAACTCAAGAAAAAATCCCTGGAAACTGTCAAATCCTTTGTTTGAAATTCCATGTACTGTTTGGCAAACCTAGGATTTACACAAATGCTCTGTTTTGAAATTCCATATTAACTATCTCGTCCTCAACTTAGTTGGTGGATTTAAAATCTTTGGTTTAAAAATAGATAGCTATGTGCTTAGTGTGCAACCGTGCAAGCATAAGCAAAAACAAAAAACACATATCTATCTCTTTAAATCACTTTATGCATCAAGGAGAAGAAACAACAGCTTCAACAAGAAATGATAAGTATGGCGGGATGATGGCGGGAGGAGGCGGAAATGTGGAGGGGAAAGATAACTAAACCGATGATTTTATATGGGATTTTAGGGTTTAACTTTGGTGGGGCCACAAATCCCTTGGAAAGTTTCCAAGCAAATAACAGGGGGGGAGGTGTTACTCGATTTGGAGGATTTGCTGGGAAAGTGTTTCCCAGGGGAAACATGAATACAAGGGATTTTGGCAAACAAACGGGCCAAGGGATTTATAATTCTACCAAATCCCTTGGTCCCATGAATCCCCTCTCTAAAATCCTGCATCCAAACACACCATAAATCTTGCAAAACAGGTTTCCAAATCATCTCCACGAAATCGGTCATGCCAAAGAGAAACACAATACATACAACTTATGAGGCTCAATAGGCAGTTGAGTCTCGAATTACCGAAGCTTCAAGTAAATGGCGTGCCAAGAAGAAGCACATAAATAAAATAGATCATCATGCATAGGGGTCAGTGATTCGATAGGATACGAACGGAAAATAAGGTAACCAGACACTATATCTATTGATACACATTATATTGCCCCAAAAATGTAACTTCAGGCATGTGCTATCATTCCCCAAAATCAGCGGGTTCAGACCATCTACATTTATAATTTCATACTAGCAGTGCCTCCCTTGAAGGAACCATACAGAGGCTGTGACCTCCTGAAGCTGAATATATCCTCAATCAAGAGAGATTCAGAACGGGAAGAAATTTCTTCGGTAGATGCTTCGTAATTGGCAAAGTGCAATCCCCCATATACTTGTACCGATAGCGACTTTTTCGCAGGTGCGCCAACTTTAATGTATTCATTAAAGAAATCTAGTAATTCTTGCTGCCTTAGTTTCTTTAACGCTTCAATCTGATTCATTAAAATTAGGAAATGTTTAGCATGCTAGCATATGAAACGAACCTACATGTCACAGGGAAGACCATTCTGTGTCCAAAATGCATTTCTGGCACTTGAAAAGCCGTGCAACATAATAGTGGTTCAACATAGAAGATCTAAATTCAAGCTTGGATTCTGAATCACCAAATTAGCATCAGGCAAATGCAGTAGCCAAGCAATGAGATTATTCAGACTATATGTTTTGAGCTAACTTTATTGAAGTTTGAGACCAAACATATCTGGACAATGAACTAAAAGCGCATTCATCATTCTTAATTAGATTGGTTCCCGACTGACTTCTCCACCAGTTATCTGCATGTTACCTTAACACTAGATAAGAATAGTCAGTTCACCAATAAGAAAAGGAAAAGTCTCACCTCAATCTCTCGCCTGTCAAATTTTAGGGTGCCATAAAAAATCTCGCCCCAAAAGAATGAAGTTTCTTCGCTTAAATTTTTGTGCTTTTCAAGCTTCATATCAATCAATGCATTTACATTACTCTGTAATAAAATCATATTAGTACATTAACTCCAAAAGGTTTTAGCCTTCGTTATTAGAAAAATGGCAGAAGTACTCTTACCATGAATTCATCAGCAGGCATCTCATTAAGTTTACTCTCAAACTCCCTGAGGAATGATTCGACTCTCAAATCAATCTGTCCTGGATCCTGCCAGGCTCAACAAATTAATGTTCTTTATTCAGACACAGAGGAACATAAAGCATATTTCAACAAAAAGCACCATACGGTGGGATTTAAGTACCTTCACTGTAGATTGGATAATAAATTGCAATCCTCGGATGCCAAACTCATTACTACATGCGTGTGAAGAATTTGAAATTATTTTAGAACATAAGTGATACTATGTAGGAGAAAAATTTACAAAAAAAAATAAAAAAAGTAAAAAACTCGACAAACCTCTGCGAAAGCCATGTCATGTATCCAAGCTGCTCAACAGAGCGAAGCTGGTGAAATGCTGGTTGCTTTGCGATAAGAGCAAAAAGCTGAAGTTTCACATTCAACATCGTACTATCCTGATGAACCTGCAACCAGCCACAAATTAAATAAGGTCTGCTCGAGTTTGTTCTCCTACAAAAAAAGTACGTTATACATGTTGACGTATAGATGTCATTCAATGAACAACTTATATATAACTACAACCATGAAATAGTTGTTTAAATCATCAAAATCACAGATTCTTCAAGTACTAGTACTGATTTTATGTAGAGTTAAGTTCCTAATCATAAAGATAATGGGACCGTAAACAGACTGAAGTGGTCATACACATAACTTAGAACGGAAAATATATAAGCATAAACAACGTCAAAACACATAAAGGTAGACAGAAAACTAATAATAATACAAATACAAGTTTACCTGAATATAGTGGACCAAGGCAGAATTCTCGTCACTTGGATTTAAGACTTTCGCTGGGTAGAAGTGACTAATTCCACTTTCAAGCTTAACAATTCGATTTGTCAAATGTTCGGAAGGAAAAAGAGGTCTGGCAATGGGTTGGGGGCCCTTAAAAAAAATGTCTTCAATATGGATGATCATTTCCTCTGCTTCCTTTGGTTCAATGTTTCCTGATGTCAAATGGTGGAGTGAATATAAAATATTAAGTCAGCATGTCAAGTTTGTAATATCTGATCAATAATGCAGAATCAAGATAAATATGTGAACCTGCTGCATAACACTCTATAAAGGCTTTCGAGAGAAGCATAGCTGAAAACTTGGCAAGATCAGCAGCTTCTAGATGAGGAATAACTTCTAGCTGTTCGGTCCAAGGCCACGATGCATCCTCCAAAATTAATGAGCAGTAATACATAGCTTGCTCATATGGTTGCTCAAACTTGCAATTCTGATACCCCTTTAAAACAGTTTCCTGAGCAACAAAAAAAAAGGACAGAATATAATAAGGGCTGCAATTCAGGGGTTTTTCTGGGTCACTAACCATATAGTTAAGGGAACAATATTATATGTGATCTTTACTGCTGATGCGGCTCAAAGTTAGTCGTCATCAGTTACATCAGTAAACCATCATTAACCATATTCACATTATGCACTATTTACTTTTCACGGGATTGTTCTGGGTTACTATGGCTGTTCAAATCATACTTACATATATTATTTTACTGTTTATATGGATAAGAGGATACTCGCCATCAATTAAAATCAGCAACTGTCACATTCGATATTCACGTAGCCATTTTACCCCAAAGTTCACTATTTGCTTCTCTTAAAATACATCTCAAGTAAAACCAATCATAAGCTCAATTGCGCTTGTGGCTTGAGTTTGTTACAGAAACAAAGCCAAATCCAAGCTTCAGCAAAATTCTTATTTAAATCAGCCAAATCAGAAATCCCTCTTGCTCTGCTTGTTTGTACTCCAAAAAATCCAGATAAGTAGATTTAACCATCTCCAGAATATTCTACTTTACGTCATCTCACTGTTTCATAAATGATTGCTACGCCGAAGAATTCTGTCCTAACGAGAGCTGAAGTTCGAGGTCCAAGTTCTATGTTAAAGTTGCTATATACTATATCTGTACTACTAACCAGATGTTGTACAGGCTTTATAACTCATGTGACATTTTCATTATATAACAAGTTTTTCTGCTGACTCTGATGTAGGGGATCATCTGGGATACGCAAAAGAAGAATTTGATGCTAGTTTAACTGTTTACCTTGATTACAGCAAATCTTTCTGGCTTCACTTTGAACTCCTGTATCTGCTCAAATATTTTGTCCACTAAGATCCTCATTTTGTGATTATAACCTGTCACCACAACCTAACCAGCAAAACCAACATGTCAGGACAAAACAATTTTTTTAATTAATAGTTAATACATTAACTTCTAAATGGTGATCTATCGTCAGAGAATAGTCAAATTTGCGAGCATCCAACTCAAACCAATTGATATTATGATAGAGACGTACAGGTTAAATATATTCAAACTTTACTAGGCTTCGGCAGTCCAAGCCGACTATACTGCATGAATGGTTTGGTTTGCCCAAGGAGTGATTGTATGTTCTAAGACAGGCTTGTGCACATGAAGAAAAAGAAGCAGGAGTTGTCGGGTCACATGTAACTTTACTAGTGAAAAATACGCTTACTTTGATACTATGTTAAGTTTGGGGATGCCCATCTCAAAACCATCATGCTAAAGTGATCCAAGAGGGACTGTTTTCCACAAGCACAAAATATTCCATGGGTTTAAAGCGTACCCAAAGTGGTATCGTATTATAGACAGAGTTAATTATCTTTCCAACTAAATTTGTCACTCATCTCCATTGAGAGGTTGAAGAGGGCTAACTGTTCATTACTACTTTTAGGTTACTATGGACTAAACGCTTACCTTATTACCATGAGAAATTAATAATACAGGGCTAAACCAAAGAGATGATTTAGACAGAAGTCGACTTGACTAGCCACTTATCTATTACAGTGAAATATTGTTTTACTGTGTGATAAAAAAAAACACAAAACTGTGCTAAAGATTAATGGTTAACCTGAAACCCAGTCTGAGTGCTGTATATCCAATAGTATAGATCAGCAACCTCAGCATCGTAAGCTGCAAAATCAAAAAGAAAGAAGTTAGTTTTCCTTGAGTAAAAGAGTAAAGGCAGAAACTATATTCGCATTGGCAGGTGACAATCTAAACTGTAACGATGAATATAAAAGACGACCCTTGCTGTCAGAAAGAAGCTGTTTTGCCCAATATAAAACTATTCTATTCCAGAAGAAAGTTTTACAGACTGATGGAGCTTTCCTGATAGTTATGAAGTATATTGAGTAATGAACATTCCCTCTCTATGCTTTTCAGCATCTAGTTTGGAAGAAGATGGTCAATCACTCGATAACAGACCACCTTGAAGATACTATACGTATAACAATGAGAGGATTCATCACAAAATAGTATACTCATTGAATTTCATAATGATCTTATGTACCATCAGCTAATCAATTTTGCTTGATTATTCAATGCTTTGTAGCTGAGAGATGGATACACATGAGGATGTCAAAGATGATATAAGTGTTAGACATGATGGAAGACCACTCTACAAAACAGATTATGGAAAGCCTTCCATTTTTACAACATAATCAGAGATTAAACGTCGATTTTCATGTTTGTATAGCTTACCATATTCGTTCAAGTAGTCCGCAACTAATCGTGTGAAAAAATCAGTAAGAACCACTGCTTCTGGGGTGTGGCTTGTAAATGGACAATGGAAATCCATCTTCACATATGCCTTGGGAATGAAAAACATGGTATCAGGCTTATACCATAACCTGGAATATGATGACTTCCTTAACAAAACTGGAAAGTTAACCTGAAGCAAATTCAGCTTAAGTTAATAAAATGAGGATAGATTATTAAGGGATACACAAACACATAATAATGTGGGGATAGACCCCACCTTTTCTGCCGAATCTTTAATTGACAAATCAGTCGGGATGAACACATTAGGTGCTGGAAGATGTAGGTTTCGATTGGGAGACGCAGAAATCCATTGCTACAAGAAATATAGATATAAAGAACAGCTTCACAATATGCTAGGTGGGAAAATGGTTTATGAAATAAAAATAAGAAAAGTGTCCAGCACAGCAACATGTGATAGATAACATCTAGAAACAGACCTGTATCACTGAACTATTAATATTCTCAAGGGAATAGCCAGTTCCATACCAAGGCTCAACCATGTCTGTTTGTCCTTCAAATTTCTTTGATTCCCAAAATATTCTGTCAGGCAGCAAATCATCGTTCACATTATGTAAAAACTAAAAAGGTAACCAGCAGAAGAAGTACCAAACAGAACAGAACAGAAAAAATCTTAGAAACCTAAATGGCAGTAACTGTTTGTCCTTCAAAATCTGATATTCAGCTTAAACACTTCGACTGAAGTAGTTAACCTGTGGTAGACTTCTTGTAGCTAATAGACGATTCTGTGTGGTTTAATTGATGCTTACTTTCTGCTTCTGCTCTTGTTAAGGGTATCTAAACCATTAAATCTAATAAGAAACTGAAAGAACGTATTATGTTAGTGTCTTACAGTCAGCCAGCAAACTTGGGAGGAGTTGAAAGACTATGAAGAGCTTCTTGTCATGAGTTTTGGCATTTAAGATGGTATGGTAAAAAAAAATATGAATAAAAATACTTAATTCCTTTTCTTTTTCTCCTGGTTATTCTTCTTTATCTTAGGTTAGACTTCTTGCATTATAGTCACTAGGAGCAGCTTACAACTAGTTTGACCCTAGTTATTCCTTCAGCATATTGGCTAGTAAATTTCATGCACATGCATAGATGAGGGTGACGAAATGAATCAAAGGGCAAGCAAGAGATACAAAGAAGGCCTCTCATAGAACTCATCGCGGTGATTAGGGGTCAGAACTGCTCTCCCAAGGTATCACAGTTGAGTAAGCTGGTGCAGTTAAAGATTTATCGCTGATATGGAATTCGTTATTTATCGCTGATATCGGTAACTTTCAAGAATGTTCGGGTATTCTTTCAAATAAATTGGTGAATTCAAGATATCAACTGTCAATAAAAATTAACAACTCAAGTATGAGAAAAACTAAGTATTTAAAAGGTGATTGGCAATCGATCAAAAAAAAAGGGTGATTGGCGCATATACGATCACTTACCTTACATTTTCTGGAGTTAGCTCATCAAGTATCATCTGTATAATGCCTGAGCTGAACTTCGAAGGCAATGAAGAACCTACTAGCCAGTCTTTTACAGGATATAGCTGAAAATACATATTTAGTGAAAGCCATCGTAAGGATCTATTTAGTATATACTTACATAAGTGGTAAACAAAATCACATTTGGGCTAATAAATTCCCTTTACATATGAACGGATCTATAATCCTTGAGTTTGTCACTGCCGGTCATTTGGTAATACATGATTTAAGAACAAAGATGAAGTTCAAGCAAACCAAAAGATATCAAAACAAGAGCCACACATGTGCAAAGCTAGCCTAACAAAAGCATATACTAAATGACGTAAAGGAAGAACTAAGGTCAAACCAAAAGATGTATATACTAAACCACCAGAAATTGAAGTGCACAGCATTGCTAGCGGTATCTGGGATAGAACATAAAAAAAATTCATCTTTGAAATGCAGGTGTGATCTTTGTACCATAGACATATTCAGAAGAAAACAAAACTAATCAGCGGACTACGTTGGTTAAGTTATGAGGTTAAACAATATTTCTCTAATTAGTAATATCATCAACTAAAGTTAAAAGAGGTCCTTTGGAAGAGAGAAAATGCATAGTAGTATACTAGCATGTTAGAGTTTCCCGCAGTCACTAGCTCTGTTCGTTTTAATAGATGGATCTTTTGTCCATGTTCTTACTCTGGACCGCATTATCACTTGCACAATCATTAGTTAGCACTTCTAAGATGCTACAAAACCTATTGTTAGTTCATGAGCCACTAGTACCTTACTTGTGTGATACAATAGTTATGGCTTCATCAGATAAATACTTTACTCAAACCCGGTCAGAACTCTGAATATTATCTATAATATAGATTTATGCAGGATTCCAAGCCATCAATCTTTGCTACAAAGAAGAATAGCAAATTCTTCTTTCACACTGGTACAAAACAACAAGAGGCGAAAAATGGTACACATAAAAGGCCAGGCTTGGAAGTAACTGTGCAACTAGTTCAAAACAACGTAAAATAATGTAGCTGAAGAATAAAAGGATAGAAGGAAATGCTAAATCTACACTCTAAATATAAGTACGTTTATGACAACTTACGTGCATGGTTGATGAAACTCCCACCACATAATCGATAGGAGGAATTTTGTCTTGGTACTGGAACGCAGACTCGTGTAAGGCAGAAAGCTTAACCAACAAATTATACTTTGTTATAATGAGAGAAGTCCAAACATAATAAAAAATGGCATAACTTAAAACATAATTTTCAAATTCATATACCTCATCAAAAATCCATTTATTAACACCAGATTGCCGTAAAAGGATAACATATTTGAACAGCAATCCAACAATATCTTCCATATGCTCTGCCACTCAGGTCACAAAAGCAACATCAGAGTCTAATTTAGATATGTATTCATTTTTTTTAATTTAATTTCTACCCTTGATGAATTAGAAAACAAGCAAAAGCTCGTAAAAGCCATGATCATGAGGACTTAATGCAGAAACATAAGTAAAGGCACTAACCATTGCCAGCATCAGTGAGATGAATGGTTACTTCAAAAAAGGCAAACTCGTTACTCCAACCCACTTCACCTGTCCACAAATAGGTTGCCCAACCTACATGTTTGTGCAGATGTAATATTAAAGAGATCACATAGAGCGTGTAAATAATCACCTAATGCATGAAAGTTAAAGAAATATCTAGACTCTACAATTTCACATATAGTAACAGAAGAACTATAAAAAAAGAAACACATCCGCTTAATATGTAAGTAAATACGTGTTAGCTCTCTGTATATTATGAAATGTTAGTTTACATATCTGATATTAGGATGCTTCGAAAAAGAGTAACAGAAGAATAGATACCATAGACAGTTTCCACAAAAATGTAGAACTACCCCTACCTAAGCCATGAATTTCTATAGCATACTGGAAGCATTCAACCAGAAAATTAAACCCAGAGGAACAGTCTACATCAAAATATTTACCCAGAAACTCACCTAGCGTTTTTAAGATGCAAAACAAAGAGCCTTCTCCTTCATGGCCAATCAGGTGACCAAGATACCTACACGGTGCTTCTTTATAATGGAGGATGCTTGGAGTGATAGGCCACACAATTTTTAATTTGTGATCTTGCTTTATTGGGATAGCTTTAACAAGTATCTGAAAAGACAGGTTTAGAGGAAAAGCAATAAAAATTATTGTTTTTATGTAGTTGAAGTTCATAAATACCTGAAGATGCTCAGCTTTACAAGGCTGACCCGGATAATGGAAACAATTTTTATCAGTATTTCGAATTTCTTTGAATTTATGGTCCACCAGGCTTTGAAGGTCATCAAGATTCTCTGTTAATCATTCATGAGTTATAAGTGGTAAAGAAAAATACCATTCATATCAAATGGTTTGATGTACTATCACTTACTTTTTCCATATATGACCAAACGCATGATGTTAGAAGAATAGTGTTCTTCGTAGAATTTAATAAGCTCATTTCTTGTATCCAGCCCTTTTTGTTTCGGACGAACCTCTAGTGTATTCCAATTCCCTGCAGTTGTAACATACCAGTGCATGATTATTGGATTAAGGATGACTAATAGAACTAACATCAAGGACATTAAAAAGAAACTGATGCATCATTTTATCCATGAGTGCATCTCAACCTCTTACAGAAACAAACCAATAACGATTGAACACGTGTATGCCTTCACCAATCCATGACATTTGAAATGAAGGAGAACACTACAAAGGCCACCATTGGTGAAGGCTTTTAAATGCTTACCTGTACCGAATTTATGATACGGGTGACCTTCTGACGATAGATGCTGCTGAAGCTGAGTAACCAAATTTATACAGAAGAAGTAGTAAGGGAGTGTGTTTATCTAGTACTATACAACTGAAAACTACATTAGAGATGAATAATAGGATAAGCAATTCATATCAAAGTGAGAAAGAAAAAGCATAACAATTGTATAACTAATTATTCTACTGCATATGTTATAGTTTAAGCTGAATTCTCATCTACAAAGCATCTAAGCAAACCCAAACTTATCCAGCATGCTGTAATTAGTGATTTCACTATTTGTGCATCACAGCTAAGGTACCTTCAACTGTGTTAGTTAGTTGACACATTCTCCTAATAGAACCAATCCTTGTATCTTAATCTAGATGGTGATGGTGTTCTAATTGTATGTTATCGCTTCACACTTGTGCTGATATGCTCAAACAAATTCTTAATAGGCTAACAATAAAATTTTATGATATTGCAACTAGTAGGAAGCTATCGTTGTTCCTGATACCTGAGCCATTCTCCATGAGTCTGACAATAAATTCTTCTGATTTTCTGGATAAGGGGGAAAAAGAAAGAACTGTTACCACTTGAATACATGTATCATATACATGTATTCAAAATACCACGAGAATCGGAGTACAAGCATACTCTTAAACAAAGCAACTCACCAGAATCAACAGCTTTTATTTCCCTGGTGGTAGCATCAGCAGACATCAAAGGTTTAATAAAGAACTGGGCAAACCTAATCAAACAGAAATATTATGTTCAGTCTCAGAAAATGTGACCAGATAGAAGAAAAGCAGTTGCCAGGAATAGTTAACAGAATGCTACCTATCAAGAGCTTCTTCAAAAGAGTCTGTATTGACATCAAAGTAGTAGTTGGTATGCTCGAATGAGGTATAAGCATTCGTAGAGCCTCCATGCTGATCATCACAAATACCAGATCATGAAAAGATTAAAATAATAAAATAACTTTAGTACCTCGAACTTCAGCATAAAATGCACAAAAATAAATTCAGAAAACATATTTTTCTTTTGGAATACTATGGGGATCCTTCTATATGCAGAGAAGGAACAATGTACGAACTACTGATGAGTATATTGAAAACCTTGTTCATCGAATTACAGAAGGCAACTCATATAGACTATCAATATGAACTAAACTACAATTTGCCTGAAGCGCATAATTTAACATCTGGTGGACAATTTCTTGCATTGCTTGTGTATATGAACAACTGATGAGACCAATTGTTTAAATGGAGTAATACCTACAAGGTGGATCTTTTTATGCAAAAGGGATAATAGAATAAACCACAAACTAATATTAATTCTACGTATGTATATTAATAATGGAAGCACATAATATATTATTAATAAGAATAGGATATAATTATAGCAAGAAGAACTCGTTTAAAGTACAATCAATCTTAAATATTCCAAAGTATACTAATTAAAGAGATTTTGTTTATCATGGTAAACAAGATGCTCCATAGCCCCTTTTTTAATTCCAATGTGAATACAGAACTTCCAATCAGCGACACTAGGTGCACATGAAGCAAAACTCATTTAGAGAAAACTTTTACGAAGAAGAAACTGAATGCATGTTATTCTTTTAAAATACCTCTGCAATGTACTTTGAATAACTGTCCTCCACTGGATATTTTTCACTTGCATAAAACAGCATATGCTCTACAAAACAAAATTCAGACAAAACATTTCACCACAAAATTCAAACAAAATATTTCACCACAAATAAGAAACAAAAATTCTTAAGCAGTAAGAACTAATGGTTATGCACAATGTATTCATACCAATTACATGTATTCAGACAAAACGTTCCACAATTATAACTTCATCCATTAGGACCAGACGAAATAAACACAAAATCGACTTCCCAAGGTTACAATAGAAGATACAAAATTAGTAATCATATTTTATCTTCAGCGTTCAAATTCTCATTTAAACATCTTCTACTTAAATCCACCTTTATACAGAAACTTAAACCAAATAACACCTGATGCTATTAACTAGTTACATGAAGAACTAAATGAAATACATAGAAATATAATATATATATATATAAAACTCTTCAATTCAAGAAGTTACCTAGAAAGTGAGCAAGTCCTTCGAGGCCTTCAGGATCACTAAAATGACCTACACCGACGCTCATAGATGCAGCACACTGAAACATTTTACCAAATAAGATCAGAAAATTGGGGATTTGGGTAACTGATCTAGAAAGAGTAGAAAAAGAAGAAGAACCTTATCAGTTTCAGGATCGCTAATGAGAAGAACTTCAGGAGAATTAGGGAGAACGATTCTTCGGTACTCTCTCTTGTCGGTGAGAGGTTTAGTTATCACTTCTTCAGTAATTCCGACCGCCATTGTCTTCTTCTTCTTCTCTTCTGGTTTCAAAGTTTCAAGTTTTTGTTTTTCTTCTCACTTTTGCTTTTCTTTCTTCAGTCTTCAGCGTCGTACTATAAAAACTGGCTTATTTAATACTAATTTCTTTCAAGTACAGTTTATTTTGTCGCTAATAATTTTTTTTTTTTTTTTTTTTGTGTGTGATATGAAGAGTGAATTTTATTAATTAGCTAATCGTAGAGTTGTTATCTCTATCGATCAGTTGAATAAACCATGGTTTAAAATTACAATACTTTTCAATGTTAAGCTTGTGCTTCGAATCTGAAGCATTATTAAGGTCTTTATTGACCGAAGTAAATTGCCACTCTTGGAGAGATAGAAGCAAGTGTTTAATCTCTCGAATGTTGTATTTATTTTCCCATCTAACTACCGATTCATCTCCGTTGATTGCCTTCACTACGACATCAGCATCCGCTTCAAAAACTACTTTGTCCAGCTTTAAGTAGAGTGCCCACAAAATAGCCTCCTTAGCTACCAAACATTCTGCCTCCTCCGCATCTAGGGCCTCTGGTATGAAGCTTCCTTTGACTCCTTTGCTACAACCTGCATAATTACGTAATATTAGTCTTGTTCCGACACATTTAGATTCCAAATCAAAAGATGCATCCAAATTCAGTTTATAGTAATCAATCGGGGGAGGAAACCATCCAGAAGGTATGAATGTTGATCTTCTGTTTGGACAACTACTATCTGATGTTACTTCCAAGTTGTGATTGAAAGTATTTAGGTGATGTATGATTCTAGTGACAGTGTTGAGTGGGCTAACTTTCTTCCCTTCATATAGACATTCACACCTTTCTTTCCAAATCACCCAACAACACGTCATGAGCGTATGCATCCATACTTGTTGCTCCTTAGCTGAATTTATTGCACCAGGATTATCAAACCAGGAAATTACCCATTGCTTGAATGACAGAACAGTGGCACCCACACCTCAAGTGTTGATGCCTAATCTGCTCCACACTTCTCTTGCATGGCAGCATTCTAAAATGAGATGTTCAATGCTAGCATCACCAATGGTGCAGATACAACAGTGTTTTTGAGACGAGTAACCGAGTCTGACAACCTTTCCTCTGGTTGGAAGAGCTTCTCTGAGTAGTTTCCAGACAAAGATTTGAATTCTGTGTGGTATTCTTGTTTTCCATAGCTTTTTCCATACCTCCTCTGCCACTGTGTTGTCTACAGATTCTTGCCTTTCTTTTCCTTCCATTAGTCTGTTGTACGCTGTTTTGATACTGTATTTTCCATCCCTTGAAGGCTGCCAGATTAGTTCATCATCTTCTTGGAGATTTATTGTTATGCAGAGAACCTGTTGTACAATCTCAGGAAGGAAAAGCTAGTGTAGTAATTGTACATTCCAAGTTGCTGCACCTGGAGTAAAAAGATCACATACATAGGTAAGCTTCGATCTCAGTTATGTAACAGGTCCATGTATAACTTGATGCTTCAAAACCCATATGTCCAACCATATAAGTGTTGACTGTCCATTGTGCACGACTTTGAAGTGATTCTGTCTGACAATTTCTCTGCCTATCTCCATTCATTGCCATACCCAAGACGTTGTTTTTCGGCCTCTAACATCATGCAACAAATTCAGCCCACTTAGGTATTTTACTTCCAAGATTTTCACCCATAATGCATCTGGATTAGTAATAAATCTCCATGCTAGCTTCGACAAACAAGCTTGATTTAAGCTCTGTAATCTCTGAATGCAAGACCCCCTTTGTTCTTTGGCTTACACAACGATTCCCATGCTACTGGATTGTGACCATTGGTAAATGTATAACCCCAGAAGAATTTCCGTTGAGTTGCAGTTAGCTTGTCTAGTAAAGAGCTTGGAATTTTGAAAGTGCTCATCTGATATTGTGGAGTTGTATTAAGCACAAACTTCACCATCGTAGCTCTACCGCCTTGATTCATTGACTTACCTTGCCAGCTTGCTAATCTCCTTTCGAAAGCTTGTTTAATATTATCGAATGCTTCAGCTTTTGATTTCCCAATAAGTAGAGGAGAACCAAGGTACTTTTCGTTCTTATTCATCACCTTTACACCCAATATCTCTCTAATACAGTTACATCATCTTCGACATTCCTGCTAAAGAAAATAGCTGACTTTTCGAAATTTATTACCTGCCCAGATTGCTCACTAAAGGTTTTCATTAGCTCTTGAAGTTCAAAAACAGAACCCAAATCAGCTTGAGTAAATATTAGACAATCGTCTGCGAAAAGCAAATGATTGATAGGAGGGGCTTCTCTAACCACAGAGATCCCTTTAATTGTATTGTTGTTGTGAGCTTCCGTTAACTTTCTTGAAAGATATTCCATTGCTAGTATGAACAGATACGGTGAGAGGGGGGCGCCTTGACGTATTCCCCTAGTTGGGTGAAAAGAAGAACAAGGTGTACCGTTTAGCATGACAGATAATGTCGTAGTACTAATGCATTGATTAATAAGATGACACCAGTCTTCCGAGAATCCAAAACTTCTGAGTACTTTGTTCAAGAAAGACCATTCCAATCTATCGAAAGCTTTAGACATATCAAGCTTTAGTGCAAGCCATCCTTTGTCTCCTCCCTTCAACTTCATAGAGTGTATTATTTCTTGAGCAATGATCGTATTGTAGTTGATCAATCTACTGCTGACATATGCGGCCTGGTAAGGTGATAGTACTATCTTCTCCATTAACGGCTTCATTCTTTGTACTAAGATTTTGGAGATAATCTTATACGAAGTGTTACATAGGCCAATCGGGCGAAAATCAACTGGTTCAGCTGGTTTCTTCGTCTTTGGGATTAAAGAGATGTATGTATTGTTTAATTCCTTCAGAAGGTACTTTGTGCTGAAAAAGTGCTGCACCATATCACAAACATCTTCACCAACTGTTGCCCATTGTGACTTGTAGACCTGCAGGAAATCCTTCTGGACCAGGCGCTGACCAGCTCTCCATCTTTTCAAAACACCAAGTATTTCATCACTGGTTGGAATCTCAAGCAGTGCATTATTCTCTTCATTGGTGATGAGATTAGGAATAACCTGGAAATGGACATCTTCAATACACTGACTGACTGTTGTGCTTATCTTTTTAAAGTGGGAAGTAAGTAGCTCATCTATGTCCTCCCTCTTGGTAGCCCATGTACCATCTGCTCTCCTTAGACTATCTATATTGTTTCTTGCCTTCCGTCTGTTAAAGATAGTGTGGAAATACTTTGTGTTATTATCTGCATCTTTGATAAAGGTGTCTCTTGATTTCTGTTTGTGGAAGTCGATCCGCCTTTATTTTCTGCCATTTGTGCAAGTCAGAAGTGAGAGAGATGATTTTTTGATCTACTTCAGCTGAGTGTGAATGAGTTTGGAGAGTAGCAAGTTCTGAATTAAGCCCATTAATCCTTTGAT
>JAJJMA010213103.1:0-24551 GCA_023529015.1 Papaver nudicaule | reverse complement strand
AGTCAGAAGCAAAAAGGTTTTGCTTCAGAAAAAGTTAACTTTTCTGCTTCTAGAAGTCATTCTGAAATTGTGTTGCCAATCTAACTTCTGACTTTTTTGCTTCCAGAAGCATAAAAGTAACTTCTGAACTGTTATCCAAACAAGCTATTAATCTCACTACGTCTTAAGCATCATCTTGAAAGGACACAACCATTTACAACCGGAAAACGTGTTATCATGTGTAACAGTGA
Organism: Papaver nudicaule; assembly: GCA_023529015.1. Lineage (NCBI taxonomy): Eukaryota > Viridiplantae > Streptophyta > Magnoliopsida > Ranunculales > Papaveraceae > Papaver > Papaver nudicaule. The sequence goes on along the minus strand of JAJJMA010213103.1, from coordinate 24,321 downwards.
CTGCCACTCATCCGTTACCGGTAGTTCTCAGTCATCAATCGTTTTCTTGAAACAGTCAGTTGTCCGAGTCCAAACCCCCCAACACCACACGCTGTTCACCAGCGTTTATTAAAGAACCGTGTTTTTCGGCAGCTTTCAAACTTTTTCGGCAGCTTGAATGAGGACAAAACGGGGGTATTTTGGTCATTATTTTTTTCAAAAAGGCTAATCTGCCCTTTGACTGATTAACACTAATTTTTATGATTAGTGTTAATGATTTCGGCTTATAGATTTTTTTTGTTTTTGGGCGAGAAATTTCTTGGGTTTTGGGGGGAGAAGAAGGGGGAAATTTTTGAGCTACACAGAAGCATTTTCGGCCTACACGATAATATGTTTCTCTGGGCCGAAAATAGTATTTGAAAATGGCAGCTATGTTGCTAGTTTCGGCCTAGAGAAATATTCCAACGTCTGGGCCGAAATTATTTCGGCTTGAGATTTAAAATTTTGTCTAGGCCGAAATTCTCTCTGGGTTATTTTTAGCTTATAATCTTAAACTTCTATATAAGCCGAAACAGTTTCGGCTAAAAATCTTAAACTTCTATATAAGCCGAAACAGTTTCGGCTGATTCATTTCTTTTTTCATTTGAGCCGAAACTGTTTCGGCTCATTCGTGTGGTTAAAATTGCAAGCCGAAACTAGAACATTCACACACATACTAACACTGCACTACTGCAGGAAAAGCTATTAAGGATGATTAACCTTAACAAACAATTTATTGCAACTCAAAAGGATACACTGACATGTGATATATGATTACAAACTTCTGCAACTGTTGTACATTTTGAATGTAAGAAACTAAAAACTGAGAAGTCTGTATCCAAATTGCTCTAGCAAAAGGATGAGAAAGTTCGAACAACAGCTGAGAATGGAAGCATAAGAATCGGGGTTGGCTTGATTCAGTGTCAAGCTATTTTTTCAAGTTGTCATACTGGTCCCTGCTATTTTTCCTTGCGCATTCCAAGATAGTTTTGTCTGCAGTGATGAAGTATGCAGCAATGGAAGCTGATGAAGAAATAGGAAATAAACATGAGTTTGCCAAATTGAGATTGATATATCAAAATAAAAAGAACTTGAAACTCATCAGAATAAAAAGAAATTGAAATTTACAGAGCAAGGGAGCTAAAACCGGTCATTTGGTGGTTCACTTTTTAAATCTCAAATAAGTTATATATAAAAAATTCATCAGCAAATGTTGAGTTGAAACTAAAAGAATTACATATGGAGCATGGGACTAAAATACCAGAAGATGCAAAATTAGTATAGATAACAAATAATCAAGCCAAACCACATTAAATTATTGAATTAAACCATGATAGGCATAGATGAAAAGGTCAAGTAGTGACAGGGGGAACATGGCAGATATCTGTTTCAAATGTTGATCCAAAATCCAAACATAATACATGAAATTCAACATGGACTAGACACTATACTCTTTCATAATCCTAAAAGGGAATTTGATTAATACCTCCGGATATAATAAGTGCCTGAGCAGTATAATTAAGGTTAGCCTTCGCCCAAGGAACCATACGAACAGCAATCAACTGAAAACAGGAACACGTAAGACGCAAAAGAGTCAAGAAGATAACAGACACACAAGTAAGGGAGTAATTCATTACACAAAGAACGAAATGGAAAGATAGACGGACAAGAAGAACCATCTTAATCCAAAAATGAACAAGTAAACAACTTTATTCAGGAGATCCTGCTGGTTTAGAATTTCACACTAAACAATAGAAATGCACATGCCATGTAATTTTTAAACAAAAGTAGCTCCAAATTTTAATCTGGAAATCAATTATGTAGCAACAAATAATCAACAGATAACATATATGATGTTGGAAGTTTAACTGCAAATTAAGATTAGGGATCAGTCACGAGGGTCATTTATACAGTTTCTAGGATTTGTCCTCTCAAAATTGTTTATTTGAAGGCATCAGTTGTATACGAGACTACAACTAAGTTAACAGTGTTGCCTCTGTGGTTTCTTGTATTTTTTTCCTCTCTTCTCTCTGGTGAGATTGTTGTGCCAAGAGGTTCATGTTGTTCCTCAAGGCATTTCAGAATCCGGTATCAGAAACAGAAAGATCATACACATTTTCCAAACAGATTAGTACAAAAGTTGAGTGACATTATCGATTTACTCGACTACAACTCCTTAATATGAACAATTCAGTGTGTTTTTCCCCTTAGTAACAATGCAATTATTATCTTGCAATAGCTCAAATTCAGAAGAAGAAAAAAAACTCTAAATTTTCCCAAAAAATCCAATCTTTGGCTCTTTGCACCAAAAGGATAAATGACCCAATTATCAGAAACACAAAAAAGATTCAATTTTGGTTCATACCTTGTGAATTAGCCCATCTTCAAAAATAGAATTGCTCAATTTCTTGAATAGCTCAAATAAAGCTTCAACTTCGTTCACTGAAACTACAATGAACAAAAAAAAAATACAATCAAAACCTTTAAAACTGAATCGAAATCCCAAAATAAAGAAAAGGGGGTTTTAAGTAAGTTAACCAACATCTGGTTTCATCAGCAAGACGAGCAAGATCATCATACTACAATCACCACACCACCATCCAGCTACCCACCACCCAACATCCCCAACAACAACACCATAACAACACCAACAACACCACCACAGTAAAATCAAAAATCAAAAATCAATGAGAAAATCAAAATTTGATTTTTACATAAACATAAAATCAGAAAATTGAAAACCCATTTTACCAATCAACATCAAACAAAAAAAAAACATCTCAAATCAAAATTTAGATCCAAATTCTGATTATCAGAGGATATTTTTTTTTAAGATAAAATTATCAGAAGATTCACTAAATGAAAACCCATTTCAGAAATCACTAAATTTATAACCAAGACATAAATCAATTGGATTAAAACCTTATAACCAGTGTGGATCTGTTGGTTATACAAAATCCATAAAATCAAAACGAAATCAGAGCTCAAAATCCATAAAATCAGAGCTCAAAATCAAAAGAAACGAGAATACACAAAATTCTTCAAGATCAAAGAAAGCCCAATATTTTAAGAACCCTAAACTCAATTTCTGCTTCATGTACCAAAGCAGTAAAATCAAAATTATGGTTTAGGTTTTGGTTTTGGTTTCTACTGATGGGCTAGGTGGTGGAGTGGTGGTGGTGGTGGTGGTAACAGAGGAGTGGTGGTGGTGGTGGTAACAGAGGAGAGGAAGAAGAAGAAGAAGGAGAAAGAAGAAGAAAAACTGAGAGAAAGAAGAAGAAGGAGTGCGGCTAAATATAGGTTTAGTGGGTTTAGTGGGCAGTGGCAGGATTAGTAAATAAAGGTGGAGGGTATTTTAGTCTATTCACGCTATTTTGTCCTCATTCAAGCTGCCGAAAAAATTTTTGGGCTGCCAAAAAACACGGTTCTTATTAAAGAAAGAAAGAAAAGAGAAAAAGTCTCTCCAGAAAGGACAGTGCGTAGTTGACAACCTGATGGCCACCTAATTCTTGATTAATTAGTCCCTAATTGCACTCTTTCTTTACTCCTAATTCAATGGACGACTTAGTACAAACAAAAGCCGGTGGTGTTATTTCTTAATCCTCAATTATTCAATTCAATGGACTCAATCAATTAATCACCTACTAACATTTTTCTAATAATCGAATCAAATGCCCTTTCCCACTTTAATCAATCAATCAATCAATAAGTCTCTCTAATTTCATCTGAAAGAGGACAAAAATTAGATCGGATTATGATGATTAAGTATTTCATTTAACACCAAAAATTTACTAAATGTCATGAAATCAAACTACATAGAATTGAACTGATGATCGGATCCACAATCTCATAAAGAAATATACTCATCATGATTCAATGAAAACAGTAAACAATATATATGGGCATCAAAGAGTAAATGATAAACACAGGGGACTGGTAATTCTCTTTAATTTCTATCTTCTCCTTCTTTTTTTTTCTTTTTTTTTCTTTCTTTTGATTTCGATTTGATAGAGATTATTACTTGTTGCTGTTGATTAGACAACAGAATGAAGGATGATAAATTCAGTAGTATCAACACCACCGTTAAAAGCCTTGATTCCACAACCACCACTGTGGTTACTAGCACCTGCTGCTGCTGCCGCCATGATAGATGCTTCTTTCTGCTGCTGTAGATCAACATGGTTAGGAGGGTGATAATACATGCGCGCAGTATGTGGACAGTGAGAATGAAATCTGGCTGCGATTCTTACTCCCATATCCAACATCTCAACATACTTCCCCATCTCTGAATCAACACAAATCAAATCTAGAAACTCAAAATCAGAGATGAAGGAAGAAGAAGAAGAAAAAATTGGAGAAATCAGAACTGGAGGAGAAAGAAAGAAGGATGAACAAATAATGTAGGTTTAGAATACATCCCAGAGATTTGAGCCCATGTAAATGCTGTGAATGAATGAATCCCAGTTTGTTGTATTTATAGGAGGAAAAGAGTTGATGAGGAGACTTTTGTTTCTTTCTTTATTTTCTTTGTCTCTTGTTATTTACTGCTCTTTTTGTTTCGTTTAGCGTGTGACAGAAATGAAAAGAAAGAATATGCCTGGATTTCTTATTGGGTGTGTACGATGTTAGACCGTGACAGTTGGTGGAATCTGTAATCCACAGAGATACAGAATCAAAAAAGAGATCCTTTTTTTTTCCTTGCGTCATCACGGCAGACCAAAAAGAATCACGGCAGATTTTTTGAAGCTACCGAGTATAAATTCATGAAGCTACCGAGTGGTGTTAATTTTTTTATTTGCACCATTCGGTAGCTTCATGAAGCCATGAAGCTACCGAGTATAAATTCAAAAATCTGCCGTGATTCTTTTTGGTCTGCCGTGATGACCCCAAGTTTTTTTTGATTTTTTGATTGATGGTGGGTGGGGGTGATAACTCAACCAACGGTGGAGGGGAGGGGAGGGGAGGTACATGTTAAATGTTGATTTTTTAGTTTTACTAGTTTTACTAGTTTTACTATGCGTGTGCGGTGTACCTTTAATTTATTTGCTAACTCTGTAAACTTCGTAGCTTATATCAAAGTTTAGAGCAGAAGAATTTGTTCATTGTTGGAGAAAAAGTAGTAAGAGATAAAGAGTTATTGATTTGAATTGGTGAATGGTTTTCCAGAATCCGGAAAGAATGAGAAGTCGGATCAAAGATGGAGATTGTCAAAGAAGTTTCTAGAGATTAGTAAAGATTTTTTTTTGTTTGATTTATAATTAAATTACCATTATACCCTCATTAATTTACATGAAATTTACTTGTATTTCATTATAATAGGGGCAAAATAGTCCTAAAAAGTTAGGGCTTCATTAAGGGGTGTTCCCTTTGTATAATAGAATAGATTTTTTTTGTAAAGTTTGATGGTGGTCTATATTAAATGTCCATATGTTTGATTTTGTGCATCCATCCAGATTTTTATTTTTCCTGTATGAGTTTTATTTTGCCTTGCATCATTGGGTAGACTTTTCGATACTGGGGCAAACCACATGTCGGTAGCTTCATCACCTATTGAGTAGTGTTAATGGAGCTACCAAATATAGATCAACACTACTCGAACTACCGAATATGGCTGAAAAAAATCTACCCCAATGATTTTCATTCTGCTCCAATGACGTCAGGTTATTTTTGATGTATATCAAATTCTTATGGTCTGATGTAAAAGTGTTGCTGCCTGCTGGTACTGACTGATAAGAAAAACAATTATTTTATTTTATTTTTTTGCTTTCCATATGGCTGGCGGTGGTTGGGCTTACATGAAAAGGATGATGTGCAAAATTTAAGATACAAAATGGGTTTTTTGAAACAGTCCAACGCGGTGTTGTATATATGTTGTCTTCTCCTGTATCTTCCTCATGACACGGGACCTCTGGTTCCAACCAGGAATCGTGAAATAAAGTTAGACGAATTCAACTCTCAAGAGTCACTTTAGGCAGCTTCCATTCGCCTCATATTTCTTCATTTTCTGTTCGTGTGACTGAAAAGAGAAGAAAGTACATGCATGTTTGGCGCTTTAGGCTTATTACTTGGGATTGTGATGTCATATTGTAATAGCATGTGCAATCTTTATGGTTCATTTCGCTTAGGCAGATCTTACTACTGGTGGTGCAGACAGCAGATTCAATTGATTATAGAGTTAATGGTGTAGATTTTCATGTGCTAAAAGTTTCCATGGCTGTTTTTTGTCCTGTCGTACTAGTTTCTGGTATACATGATTATCAAGCGAAAAAAAAAATGAAATAAAATTATGTGGTATACCAGATTCAAATTAAACCAAATTTGGTAGGAAGCATGTTGCTATGAGGCACCTGGCTGCTAATTAAGATTGGCCAACCTCACCGGCAAACATTTCGAGCCGCGAAATTTCGTAGCAGCAGCGTGGTAAGATTCGAGGATAGAGGTAATGGTGCAAATTTCGTAGAGAAAACTTACGGGGCATCGGAGGTATCTTTTGAGCTCCGGCCGGTGTCTCTTTTAGATGTCCAACAAATCTAAAAGAAACGGAAGACTTTCTTCTGCTGACATCGCAGTTTTGCCTTGGTTGTACGGCATCCCATCTCTATGGATTCCAGTATGCATTTTGGAGTCAAACGCCTCTTCGGAGCCAATAAGTACATTATCTGTTTGAAGTCAATATATCACTTGGCGTTTCTTTCGATCGATTAATCCATTAGTACTACTAATTTATTGCCAATTGCAGAGTTAGAACTTATCTATATGGTTGGAGTTTATTTTGCAAGCCTGCAAATGAGATGCAAATAGGTACCTTTAGAAATTGTTTTTCGACTTCTAAAAGTAAAAATGTAAAAGAAAATTAGCATGACAGCACTAATTTCAAAATAGCTCTGGGAAAGGGAAAGAAATTAAGAAAAAATCTGATTTTTTTTTCTTTTTAAAATCTGACTTATGGGATTCATTATAGGGATCCAAACGATCCACTAGGGACAAGGTTGTTTAGTAAAAAATGTACTCTTTGGCACAGTTATTGAGTAAAAAAATTTACCTCCTTGGCCTTGAGATAGATTTTGTCCCTATTGAGTAAAAAAATGAAACTAGGATCTTGACACATCTAATCTGCTGCCTTATTCACGAAAAAAGAAGAAAAATAGAAACGATGAATTTGGGGCATAAGAAAATGTTGATGCTTGCAAAAACAAGAGGTAATAGAATATCTCAACTTGAGCAGATTGTAAGGGATGAGTGCAACTCAGGAAGGATTCAGAGACTTGCTGATGGTTTAAAATGCTTTAATCAGTTGATCCTGGAAAGGCCATTACCATCTAATGATACATTCTGTCATGTACTGAGCTCCCTATCCAAAATCAAATGTTACTCAGACGTGATTATGTTGTATCAGAAGATGAATTTGCTCGGTGTACAACCCAATATTTACACCTTTAACATCTTGATTAATTGTTGCTGTCAGTTAAGCCAAGTGAATCATGGGTTTTGTGTGCTCGGGGAGATTATCAAGAGAGGGCATCGCCTGATACGGTTACTTTCACTACACTGATCAAAGGGATGTGTCATCAGGAAAAGGTATTGCCTTCAGGGCGTTCGATAGAATGACACAGTCGGGTGTTCAACCGAATGCGGTTACATGTAATACTCTTGCAAGAGTGGGTTATGCTCTTCAGCTGAAGAACAACATGGTGAGATGGAACTGCAGTCGTTTAGTTGATATAGGGATGGCAGAAATGAGAAAAATTGGCAACCACGGTGGTCTTAGCTAGAAAATAGAGAAATGAGGCGGAAACTCGGTTCCCGCAGAAAATTTGGGCGGAAACTCAGTTTCCGCACACAGAATATTATTAAGGATTTATTAAAATTTTACGGAAACTGAATTTCCGCCCTGCGGATACTCGGTTTCCGCCTCGCATCTTTATTCCTATTGCGTGCTACCAACTGGTAGCAGGCAATAGAGAAACCTATTTATATGTCTATTGAATAGGTATTTTTTACACTATAGTAGTTGCCTATCTCTATTTTTCCACATATATCTCTATTTAATAGAAACCCTAGTGCTTGCTCTTAAAGAACCTGGCGTCATTGGGGCGTACGGAAAAGTTTTGGGGCAGACTTTTTTAGCTACCGAATATAAATTCATGAAGCTACCGAGTAGTGTAAATAAAAACATTAACACCACTCGGTAGCTTTTTTCATACCGAATATAAATCTGCCCCAAAACTTTTCCATACCCCCGTGAGGTTAGAGCAAGCACTATGGTGGCCTAAGCCTTCTCTATTGAATAGAGAAAGGGAAAGGCAGAAATGGCGAAAAAATGGCAACCACGGTGGTCTTAGCTATTTGGAGACGGAAATCCGATTTCCGCCAGAAAATTTTACGGAAATTGGATTTCCGCAGAGAAAATATTATAAGGATTTTTGAAAATTTTACGGAAATCCGATTTCCGCCCTGCGGGAATTGGATTTCCGTCTCGCTTCGGCTTTGCTATTGCCTGCTACGGATCCGTAGCAGGCAATAGCAAAGCCAACCAATTTCTCTATTGAATAGAGAAATTTTGCACCATAGTAGTTGCATTTCTCTATTCAATAGAGAAGTTCTCCCAAATAGAGAACCATAGTGCTTGCTCTTAAAGAAAGAAAGAAGAGAGAAAAATTCTCTCCAGAAAGGACAGTGCGTAGTTGACAACCTGACGGCCACCTAACTCTGATTAATTAATCCCTAATTGCACTCTTTCTTTACCAATGGACTTAGTACAAAGTCGGTGGTGTTATTCCCTAATCCTCCATTATTCAATTCAGTGGACTCAATCAATTATTAATCACCTACTAACATGTTTCTAATAATCGAATCAAATGTTGTTTCCCACTATAATCAATCAATGATCAATCAATAAGTCTCTCTAATTTCATCCGAAAAAGCAATAATTCTGCACATATTGCAGAAGGTTTTCTCTATTTAACACCCACACTTTCTCTATTTTCCACCCTCCTCACAATTTATAAAAGTATTTTATTTTTCAATTTTGATTTTCTCTATTTACCACCTCCCAAAGTCAAACTAAGTTTGACAATGACTATTGCCATTTATATTTGTGTTCTTCTTTATCATTAATCTTTTCCCTCCATTAAAAACAATTAATCTGAAAAACCTAATTAAATTTTTGTTCAACGAACACCAGAAATGTAATATTGTTTATCTATTACCTTTTGATTTGTCGAGGCATCGCGATTAATTTGTAAACCATTATTTTAGAAATTCTACGGCAAAATACCCTAACTGATTTAATTAGTATATTTCTTAATAATCTTATTTTGTGGATTATCGAAGAACTAATCAATCTTTTATGGAAGACTAGGTTTTTCGTTTAGTGACGACTAGGAGAACTAATTAAAGCTCGATTAGTCTTAATCTTTTCAAATTATACGGTTGCTCAGAAATGAATGACTAGAAGTCATTTAGGTTGTCCTTTTATTGACGAACAGGTTCTTCCATGATTCGTATCAAAAAAAAAAAAAAGGTTCTTCCATGATCGTTCAGTTAAGGAGGACTTTAAAACTACCTTTTCGTGAATTCATAGCAGTCAGTATCTTGACGACTATCTTAAGTTAAGGTCGGTTAGTTTGGGATGAATAAGTGTCCCATCATCATTTTTCATCTATATCTAGTTTCTAACAAATTTCTCGGCATATATTTTAATGATACACCGAGGCATCATAGGACATCCTAATTATACTTATGAAATGTAAGCAACATGCTTAACTTTTAAAGGTCCTCCGTAAGCACTCAAGCACAGTTGACGCAAATTATAGATGGAGTGGAGATATTACAGAAAAGACGAGGTTTTGGATCGAGCGAGTGAATGAAAATGACAACTTATGGACACTACAGATGGTCAATTACTATTGGACGATTGGTGACGAAAGGTACCTACAGTCGTTCAGAAATGAATGACTAGTTCATATGCCAACATTTTTTTTTAACAGCAGTCATTCTTACTAGTGGTATACTGCAAATTAATTAAGTTAACCTAATAGCAACAACTAGTTCTTCATCGCAATGATGCTAACTAAACTGATATTAAAATATCAATACCATATACAATCGCAGATTCAATAAATTACAGATATTAGATTAAGTTTTAGCTCTTTTCTGGTTTTGAGTTTCCTTAGGGAATCTTAACAATAAGACCGAGAAAAAAAATGATACAGATAGCGGGTCAGCAAAAATTGGAACGTGGAGATGAGATGGAGATGAAGATATTAGAAAGCTAATTAGTTGGGTGGTTTAAGGGGTTGTGTGCAAATAAAAGTCAATGAGGTGGTATTTAGGGAACTTAAATTTATTTGTAGGTGGTAAATAGGATAATTGTGGGTGGGAATTAAGGGGAGTGGGAAATAGAGAAAGTGTGGGTGGTGAATAGGGTAAACCTTGCAGAAAATCTAGAATAAAATCCCGTGTTTCACATGAACAGTGCGGACTGCAGGCCCCACAACCAAGATTTGCAGGGGGCCTGTTTGGTGTGAGGTACGAGATTGTGTCCGGGATTTTATCCACATACACATAGAATTTCCGCTGAAAAAGGACAAAAATTAGATCGGATTATGATAATTATGTATTTTGTTTCATTTAACATACTACTAAAATTCAAAGAAAAAAAATCAAGAAATCAAACAGATGATGATCAACAATCATAAAATCGAAGAAGATATATTCTTAGATTTAAGGTAGATTTAAAGACAACAGTAAAGTATATATGGGCATCACAAATTAATTGATAAACAGAAGATATTCTCTTTAATTTCTTTTGATTTCGATTTCGATTTGATAGAGAGTAATGTTGTTGTTGATTAGACAACAGAATGAAGAATGATAAATTATGTAGTATCAACACCACCGTTAAAAGCCTTGATTCCACAACCACCACCACTGTTGTTACTACTAGTAGCAATAGCTCCTCCTGCTGCTGCTGCCATGATAGATGCTTCTTCTTTCTGGTGTTGCAGATCAACATGGTTAGGAGGGTGATAATACATGCGCGCAGTATGTGGACAGTAAGAATGAAATCTCGCTGCGATTCTTACTCCCATATCTAACATCTCAATATACTTCCCCATCTCTGAATCAACACAAATCAAACAAAATCAGAGATGAAGGAAGAAGAAGAAAAAATTGGAGAGATCAGAATTGAAAGAAGGATGAACAAATAATGTAGGTTTAGAATACATCCCAGAGATTTGAGCCCATGTAAATGCTGTGAATGAATGAAGAAGAATCCCAGTTTCTTGTATTTATAGGAGGAAAAGAGTTTTTTTTTTTTTTGATACAAATAGGAGGAAAAGAGTTGATAAGGAGACTTTTGTTTCTTTATTTATTTTCCTGGGGTCATTAAGGCAGACCGAAAGGGTTTAAGGCAGATTTTTTGAAGCTACCTGTAAGGGTAGAAAATGCCTTTGCATAGTAATAGCATCCTAAGGGCTAAGATGTATCGAAAGGGCACTCACGAGAAGTATGGAATCAGCAATAAAAGCTGTGGGCGAAGTATATTCTACCAGGGCACAGCGGCGAGACGTAAGGGTACCAACGGAGTAAGATTGGTATAGCGTGGGAAGGTGATAAGTAGGTGAGAAGTAGTTGAGCATTCATTACTCGTCAAAACGGATAGATTGTCAGGGTGACTTGTTGACTCAGTGGGAACCTCGTCAGCAATCCTTATCCTCAAGAAGACTTACCCGCTGAAAGGAATACTACCTCGGCGACATACTTTGTCGGCGAGTAGAGACAAATCAGTGTCAGAGCGTAGCTTGTCTGTATTAGCTGTCTAGCACTAATGTAAATCTTGTATAAATAGCGAGAGATGCCTCTAAGAAAGGGGTTGGACATATTTCGGATTGGTCTAGAGAGAGGAAAAGTATTCTACTTGCTCTCTATAGCCCAAGGCTGAAATTAGGGTTCTTGTGGTGAGTAAAACACTTAGAAGATTAGCAAGGTAACTAAGAATTGTAATCATACTTATACTAGTGGAATCCTTGGATGTAGTCCTTACCTAAGGGTGAACCAAGTAAATCATCTTGTCAAGTATCTCTAACCCTTATCTCCTTTATATTTCTTATGGTTGTTATGTTGATGTATGCTTTGGGAATGATTGTGTGTATATGGATGTATCATGTTTGGGTGTACTGTGTAAGATCTAACCATTGGGATTTTACACAGTTACATTTTGGCGCTGGAAAAGGTTTTGAACTTGTTTTTCTTTGATTTTGAGTATAATTTGAGATGTTATCATATGTTCTTTGTTTCTATATATGGTATGATATATGAGTTTTAGAGCTCGCCGTTATGTTCAGTAGATTCTTCATGCTATTTTGAGATGTTATGCTCGCCTATGTAGGATTTCTTCATGCTTTTGCTTCTGTTTTTGCTATATATGGTATGCTATGCAGCGTGTTATAAGGATTCTCCTATAGAGTATGGCGATGGATCTGGATTCTTAGTAGACATTTTTTACCATTTATAGAAATCTTGCTGTGTTCAGTATTATTATGTTTACAGACAAGGGTTGGTCGACCTGTTTTGGCAAAACTTATCACATATTTCACCTTTTTCACATAAGCAGTAGAGAAAATTGGTTATAAGGATAGAAAAATAGAAAAATGTTATTTTTGGGTATGAATTCCTCTCGGAAAATGCAAATATAGATATATATTTCCGGCAAAAGTATCTTTTCCGGCGAGTAGTAGAAACTGTAGACTCATGAAGGAAATTGTATGCTAAAAACCATTTCAAAAAATTTCTTAAAATATCTACCGTACTAGCAGTTTGATCTGAAAATCATAATACCATAAGATGTTTTTACAATTCTTGTCATGATTAGGTCATCATCTGCGCATCACATAGTTTAAAGCTGTTCTTTTTGTCTTTCATTCATTAACATTCTGAAAAGCGACCCAACTAACTTATTTGGCATTTACTCACAGTACTAACAGAGCAATACTGTCAGGAAGTGTGTTTGTCTTCTTCTACAGAATCTCGGCGAATGGGTCCAAGAGGAAGAAGCGATAAAGCCCCGGCGGGTAGGCCTCCTCGGCATCCTATCCCTCCTACACCAGCGACATTCCCCAGTGGTCACAACACTAGAAGCAGGGCAATAGAACCAGTCGGTCCAGCGGATCCTAATCTGGCAAGCTCATCTCGCCGATCACCTGTTCAGCGAGTAACTCGCCAAGAAGAAGTTTACATGGAGGATATAACTCGTTTTGAGAATGCAGAAAGGTCACCTGAGCCTAATCCAATGCTAAGGAGAATCAGTAGTGAAGCAGAAGCAAATCCTTGTGGCGAGCAGATTGGTGGTAGAAGATTTACCATGGGCGAAACATCGAATGCAGGGGAAGCAACTCAAAACGCAATCGCAGCGGGCGCAGTAACAGCTAATGTCCAGCAGCAATTGGCACAAGATGTCGGCGAAACATTGCATGCAGCAGAAGAAGCTCCAGCGGTGGTGGCAGAAACTCCACAGGCGGCAAGTAGAAATGGTGTGGCGATAGCTCCTGGCGCTACTGTAACTCGCCCAGTGGTGATAGCAGATAATACTGGATCCACAAATACCACAGAAGCACTGCTAAGGCAAATTCTTGAGGCTAATAACAGGCAGGCGGATCAAGTGCAGAGGCAAATGCAATTGCAGATGGAGACAGTACTTCAGAGTCATAGAGAATTGATGGCAGCACAAAATAAAAGTCACACATCCCACTCGCACTCGACTCGCCATGCCTCCCATGCACTGACATTCATCTCGTCATGGGACCCATGCACATTCATCTCGCCATGAGTCTCATTCTCATACAACCCGCCGAGTTGAGAAGAGTGGGACCAGTACAACAGGAATGTCAGATTCATCGGCGAAGTACGATGAGAGAGGCAGAAGGTTGAATGTGCCTGGAAAAGATGATAGAGATCATAGCAGTTCTAAGCGGCAGCATAAAATAGATAAAGAGATGAAGAAGGATCTTCGCCGACTAAAGCATAAAGTGGAAGCCTTGAGCGGATCTTCAAGGGAATCGAAGTATAGGGTTGCATTGTCAGAGGCGCAAAAAACACCCTTTCATGAAAGTATCACATATGGGTTCTTGTCTCCTAAGTATTCTACACCTAAATTCACCTCCACCTATGATGGAACGGGAGATCCTTCACAACACCTAAAAGCTTATAAGCGAGATATGGCGGCTTGGATAGGATCAGATCCCATAATGTGTATGGCATTCCCCGCTACACTCAAAGAGGAGGCCTTAACTTGGTTTGATGGGCTCAAAGAAGGAAAAATCAGATCTTTTGAGAAGTTGGAATGTAAATTCTTGCGTGCTTTTATTCAGAACAACAGAAGTCGGCCGGGCGTGGAAAGATTATTCAACATTAGGAGAAGGCACATGGAGACTTACAAAAGTTTTATTCAAAGGTGGAGGAAGGCAAGCAGTGAAGTAGGGTCAGAAGTATCAGAAAAGGTGAAGATAAGGTCATTCCTTAGCGGCATGGAGACGACAGATCAGTTATACCAAAAGCTATTTTGGGACATGCCAAAGGACCTACAAACCTTGAGGGCGATGCAGGACGAATGGTTAAATTATGAGGAAATCCGAGAGGAGGAGCTTCGCTTGAAGAAAGAGAGAGCAAAACAAATCAATTCGATCAATGGTTTTTCGCCGGAAGATCAAGAAGAAATTAAGAAAGAATGGCTTAAGGCTGAACAGCGAAAATTAATGCAAAATCCCTCTTCGGCGATAATAATACCTGAAACAGAAAGGCAATAACAGCAAGTTACCGCCGAACATCACTGGAATTCACAGAAGCGAGAGAACTATGATGGGCGTGACAAGCAAGACAATAGAGGAGGAAACTATGGAAGAGGAGGAAAAGACAATCGGCGAAATGGGAATGGTGAAAGAAGATACAATGGAGATAACAGAAAATTTGGCAGAGGCAACCAGCAACCTTTCCAAGATGCTACTCTACCAAAGTTGCGTGTGACCTACACGGATGCGTTCGGCCAAATCGAAAGTTCAAACTGTAGGGATGATATCCGCTACCCCTATAACAGAGGGAACCCAAGGGCCCCGCCGACCAATACCAATTCCTTTTGTCAATTTCATTAGTTTCATGGCCATACAACTGAGAACTGCACCGGCGTACAACAAGAAGTGCATCGATTCATCCGCTTGGGAAAATTCCAGGATTTTTTAGAGTTGCCACCGCCACCTCCTGTCATGGTCCAGCCAATTCAAGCCATTCCCGCGCAGACTCCAAAGGTGTATGAAGTTAAGGTTGAGCGAGATTTGTTGGAATTAGATTGCTTTTCCATTGTACACTCAAAGATCACTAGAGATGAATTTCATGATAACGTTTTGTCTCGTGTGCATAAGCGAGACAGAATGGGAAATGAGATTTGTAGTGTCGCTGTCAAGCAAGAGCCTTTGCAGGAGTGAATGAAGGCGTGTGTTGGGTTTTCCGCTAAAGAAATTCCGCCAGAAGGAAGAAATCACAACAACCCCTTAGTTCTTACCATTCAGATGGAGCAATTCAGGTTGCCGAAGGTGCTTATTGACCCAGGAAGTTCTGTGGATATCCTCTTTAATACTGCTTTTGAGGCGATGAGGGCGAAAGACGATAAAATACCTTCATCGACAGTCTTCTCCTATAACATTTATGGGTTTAATGGTATTGCTTCTAAGCCTAAAGGCGAGATTGAGTTTAAAGTCAAGATTTGCGATGATTATTTCTTGAAAACCACCCTTTGTATTGTGGATGTTGACTCGCCGTATGCCGCAATTCTGGGAAGACCATGGCTCCACAGTTTGAAGGGAGTACCTTCTACTTATCATCAGCACCTGAGATTCCCTACACCATTTGGGGTCGCCGAATATGTTGGAGATCTAGCAGTAGCCAAGGCGTGCAATTCGGCGGATGTGCAAATACGAGAGAATCGAAAAGAAAGATTGCCGAGAAAAAGAAGCTGGGCAAGGAAGCAATTAAGGAGCAGGAGATTCTAGACTTCATCGCCAACCCAACCACATATGTGCATTCAACAAACTCGATAGAAGACTCGGCGAAGTCGGGAGATAAGGCTTTATAACAATTAAAGGAACCATCGCCGATAGGAGAACCAGAATTACATTTTACGGCGGTGGAACCTACAAAGGATGTTAATATCGGCAATGATGAGGATCCAAAGATGGTAAAAATTGGCACTCTGTTGAATGAAGACGAATCGGCGAAGTTGCAAGCACTACTTAAGGAGTACGTTGATGTCTTTGCTTGGGGCATGAATGAGATGCCAGGTATTGATCCGGCAATAGCATGCCATAAGCTAGATATTGATCCAAAAATCAGACCGTTCAAGCAAAGGATAAGAAAATTGGCTCCAGCATACAAAGAAGCAGTAGAGGCAGAACTCGACAAAATGAAGGCATCCGGTGTGATCAGGCCGGTGCAATATCCACAATGGATAGCTAACATGGTGGTAGTGCCTAAGAAGAACAAGGGAGTAAGAATCTGCATCGACTTTAGTGATCTTAACAGAGCCTGTCCCAAGAACAGTTTCCCGCTGCCAAGTAATGACCAAACAGTAGATGCTACATCCGGCCACGAGTTGCTGTCATTTATGGACGGTTATTCGGGGTATAACCAAATACCTTTGGCGGAGGAAGATCAAAAGCACACTGCTTTCTTTTCCACCAAGGGGTTGTTTTGCTACACTCGCATGCCATTTGGACTTAAGAATGCCGGCGCCACTTACCAAGAAATGGCGCAAAAGATGTTTGAAAGATGGATAGGGAAGACAATGGAGGTGTACGTGGACGACATGTTGGTCAAGAGCAAGAAGAAGCAAACTCACGTGGAAGACCTTAGAGAAATATTTAACCATATGCGTATTACCAAGCTAAAGATTAACCCGGCGAAATGCGTTTTTGGTGTGACCTCAGGAAAGTTCTTAGGATATGTTGTCACGAAGAAGGGAGTAGAAGCTGACCAAGCAAAGGTTAAGGCAATCATAGATATGCCTTCGCCGGTAACCGTAAAAGATGTTATGCGGCTCAATGGGACTCTGGCGTCTCTCAACAGATTCATATCAAGGTTTTCCGATAAATGCAAATTATTTTTTCAGACCTTGAAAAAAGGGAAAAAGTTCGATTGGACTGAGGCACATGAAGCAGCCTTTCAGGGCATCAAAAAGTATCTCGCCACTCTCCCAGCAATTCAGCCACCTGAGCACGGCGAAGAACTCAGAGTATATCTCGCTGCAACATCTTTCGCTATAAGTGCAGTACTGGTAAGGACCAAGGGTGGAGAAACACCTATATATTATATCAGCAGAACGCTGCAAGGGGCAGAGAAGAATTACACTAAAATAGAGCAGTTGATCTTGGCGTTGGTCTTCGCATCTCAGCGATTACGTCCCTACTTTCACGCTCATCCCATTGTAGTTCTCACCAAAACTCCTATAGAGTCAATTCTGCACAGCTCTCAGCGGGTGGGATGTATCGCCAAGTGGAATCAGCAGATTGAGCAGTTCGGCGTCCAGTATGAAATTCGAACGGCCCAGCGGTCACAAGTTATTGCGGATTTCCTCGCCGATTTCCCGATTGATGAAGAAGAAGAGATTGAAGAAATCCCATCCTCTTTGGATGAGCAAGAACATGAAGTGCCAGATTTATTGAAGTGCAGTCCTGACGGTTGGGAGGTTTATGTAGACGGCTCATCAAATAGAGAAGGAAACGGAATTGGAATTGTTCTCATCTCGCCAAAAGGAGCAAGGATAGTACACTCGCTAAGGCTAGAATTCCCGGCGACTAATAATGAGGCAGAATATGAAGCAGTCATTCATGCCATGCGAATACTCATTGAAATGAAAATTAGCAATGTTAGATTGACAAGTGATTCTCAGCTGGTGATTCGACAAATATCTGGACGTTACCAAACAACAGACCCATCTATGCAGAAGTACCTAAAACTTGCTAGGGAGTACGCCCAGAGGATCATAGGTATCAAGTTTCGCCACATCTGCAGAAAAGATAATAGGCACGCCGATGCATTGGCGTTCATCTCCTCAATGATGACAGATCGAGAAGTTACTTCAATTGCTATTGAAAGAGTGATGCAGCCATCGGTAACAGCGCCGAGGCAAAGAGAAGTGTTAACAACAAGCACAGAAGAATCAGCAGAAACAGATTGGAGATCGTCGATACGGTATTATTTGGACCACTTAACCTTACCAGGAAATCAAATCTTAGCTCATCAAGTCATCAGTCACTCGGCGAACTATGAACTCCGAGATGGAATCTTGTATCGCCGGTCTTTCTCTGGACCACTGCTACGGTGCGTATCAAGGGAAGAAGGCAAGGAATTATTAAAAGAAATCCATGAAGGAGACTGTGGAAATCATGGTGGCCAAAGAGCTTTAGCCTTGAAGGTTAGAATGCAGGGATACTATTGGCCTTGGATGAATAAAGACGCAAAAGAATATGTTCAGCGATGCAAACCATGCCAGCTGTATGGAAGAAGAATTAAGGCGCCGGCAACATCTTTAAATTCAGTGCTCAGCCCTTGGCCTTTCGCCAAGTGGGGCATTGATATTATTGGACCGCTGACTATAGGCTCCGGACAGCGGAAGTATATCATTGTGGCGACAGACTATTTCACCAAGTGGTGTGAAGCCAAGGCCATCCGGAAGAAATCAGGACAAGAAGTATTCACATTCATTTGGGAAAACATATTCTGCAGATTTGGTGTGCCGGCAGAGATATGTACAGACAACGGGAAGGAATTAGTCGGCGACAACATAAGAAAGTTACTCGCTCATTACAGCGTCAAGCTAGGAAAATCAACTCCTTTATATCCTCAGAGTAACGGCCAGGCAGAAGCTACCAATAAGACTATTGGAATGGGACTGAAGAAAAGACTGGAGAAGCATAAAAAGGCGTGGTGTGAACATTTACACAATGTCTTATGGTCATATAGAACTACGGTTCGAGAAGCAACTGGAGCATCTCCTTTCTTACTCACTTTCGGTGCTGAGGCAGTACTTCCATCTGAAGTAATCCTGCCTACTACAAAGCATGAGGCATGGGAAAAGAATCTGAATACAGATCTAATCTTAGCCAAGCTAGATGACTTAGAAGAGCAGCGGTTGATCGCCCTTACACACATGGAGAATTACCACCGGCGGCTGTCAAGAGAATACAACAAGCGGGTAATTCCAAGAGAATATCTACCCGGCGAGTTGGTACTTCGAGAAATTCCCCCCTCTCAGCGAGAAGGATGCAGGAAATTGGAGCCTGTATGGGATGGACCTTATGTGGTCAAAAGAGTGGCTGGGCCAGGAGCGTATGTATTGATTGATGAGCATGGCGTACAACTCGAACATCCGTGGAACGCCAGGTTCCTCAAGAAGTACTATCCCTGAAACAAGCAATGTAAAAGTCCGAAGTCTTGGGCGGGTATAATACCCAAGAAATCTTATTAACTGATGTAACACAGCAGCGAATAAGATCCGGGGACGTAGGTTTGCTATCATGCGCCGAACCCCGTTAACAAATTTTTGTGTCACTTGCATTTCTCGTTCACTGGGTAGTCTAACTACAGTGATGGCTAAAACTTAAAAGCTCCAAGAGCATGATAGCTGAGGCAAAATACTCAGCCGTAGGCTATAAAGCCACCTACAGAGGCACAAATGCCCAAGGCAATAAAGAGCCATACCAAAACCCTGATCAGGTACTAAGGCCAGGCGCCATCTTTGAAGGCATAATGCCCAAGTCAATAAAACCAACTAAGAGCCAAGATCTCTTATGAAGAAAGCTTGCTTGCATTGAGTGAACGCACCTACTCGTAATAGTTAGTCCAACCCAGGCTTAGTTGTAAGGCCAGTCGTGTTACTTGTTGATCTGTAAGTGTTTGGACGTATAAGAACCCTTTTGTTGTAGCATCACATTCGGCGGGGCCGTCGGTGTGTTAATCCGTCTACGCTATAGCATCACCCCTGGCGGAAGCCATAGTGTATTAAAGTCTATGGGGCAACCTAAACAGCTTATATTAGATCGCCGACGGGCACAAGTAATGGTTACGGCTGGGATCTAACCCTGTTGCTCCGAGAAATTGTTCAGTCAGTTGTTGAAATTGTTGGCTGTACGGGACCAGGACTTCACTCAATGGCAAGCTAAGTCTTTGAAGACGAATTGAAGCAAGTATAATAGAAGATTGTGTAAAGGCATCATTCAAAGGGAAAAACTATCCATTGCAAAAAGCTAAAGAAAATGTCCTTACAAGGCGATGGTAAAACAAAAAACAAAAACACCAGATTTAACAAAATGTAAAATAAAGAGAGACTGTTCATTACAAAGAAGTTGCAGAAGGCACAAAGGGAAAGTGTAAAGACAAGACGCTGACTCCCTTGCAGAATTATGGAGCGGTCTGGTTCTCACCATCCTGCCCCTGCACTTTTTCTTCCTCCTCTACCTTTTCTTCCTCTTCCGCTCCTTCATCTTCCTCTTCTTCTTCCTCTTCCTCATGGACCACATCTTCTTCTCTTTCCTCGCCGCTAGACCCGGACCCCTCGCCATCTTGTTCACAATCCACAACCTCTTTCACGGCGGAAGACTCAGGAACAATGACATACTTAGCTAGTATCTTCAGGTTGAGCTTGGGATATTCCTCGTTCACGTACTCCTGGACGGCGAGGAAGTCCATGAGAAGAAGTTGTTCCTTATGTTTAACATCCTTAGCTTGGAGATCCTTTTGAGCTTTACTTAGATCAGCTTGAAGTCCACTCTGGATCTCGCCCAAGTACTTCACCTTACTCTCAAGACCCTCAATGGAGGTTTGGCATTTCTTGTGGTCTTGGAGCTGAAGGTTCAGTTCAGCGATTTGGTCGAGACATTGGCGGTGAGCTTCCACAGCTTGCTTCAGCCTTTCTTCACAACCATTGTGATGGGTAAGCTTCCCAGCCAAGTTAGAGATGGTCTCGGTACAAAGCTTGTGGTCCTCAACAGTTTTATGCTGCTTCTTCAACTCTTCTTCCAACTGTTTGACTCGCCCTGTAAAGATAAAGCAGGCGAGTTAGAAACTGAGGCAACATAAAGATTCAGGTGGAAAATTATCCTAGAAGTCTACCTTCCAACTCGCTCACGTGCCTACAAGCACCAGTTTGGGCTTCTACAAGGAGTTGTAGATGGGACTCAAACTTAGCATTAACAGGAGAACCGGATACAGTGGCCACCTGCCGCAGTTGGGCTTTTAGCTGATTGTCAAGTTCTCTGGCGCGATCGCCATGAATCTTGCAAAAATCTTTCCACCTTTGCGCTTCTTGCTCGGCGAAGTCTCTCTCAGAAATGGCGGTATTAAGGCGAGAGGCAAGCTTATCAGCTCTCGCCCTCTCATCCAAACGCAGAGAGCTCGCTCTCATGTGGTCCACAATAGCGGTTTCCCTTCGTTTGTTATTGAGTTCTGCTAGTCGGCGAGCATTATCTCGTTCGCTCTCCATCCACTTTAAATCGGCTTGAGAAGCTTTGAGAAGATTATCAAGATTAACATTTAAATCGTTAACGTAATTTAACTCTCGGCGGTACCACTCAATAGTTTTAGTCTGGCCGTACAACATATCGCACTTCTTAGCGTTAGCCTTCGCCAAGCTATCTATCTCGGTTTCAGCTTGCTTCAGTCGTGTGTCAAAATGCTGACGGCAACCTTAGAAGGGGCAAGGTCTAAGGGATTCGGCGAAAGACTGAAATAAAAAGAAATTTTAGTCTATAAAGTAGAAGAGAAAATACCTTGAAGTTCCTCACGCTCAGTGGACTCCTTGAGGCTAGCATTGAGCAATTTTGTTGCTTCCACCTCTTTTGCCTTCAGCTGGCGCTCGAGATCCTCGTTTTCACGAGACAGGAAATTCACCATATCGACTTGTACGTCAAAAGTATCAATCAAACTCAGGCAATGTTGAAATCCCTGAGGCAGAAGCGAAAGAAGAGTTCAGCAAATCTAGACATAATAGCTAACAATAAGAGCACTTTGGAACGAATAGTTACCGCGGCGGCCATGAAGAAATGTTCCTGGGGAGTCAACCCTTGGGCCACAGAGGCTGAATTTGAAGAATGGGCTAAGCCAGTAGTAGCATACTTCAGCATAGCTTCATAGTAGCGACAAAGAGGACTGCTCCTTTCTTCCTCCAAGGAAAGCAGGCGGGAAAAAGATTCGGCGAGTCTATTCACCACCATGCCAGTATCACTCCTTCTTGGGAGCCCAGAATCCCTACCGCTAAAGGGCATCCTATGAAGGTTTGTAAGAGCGATGGGAGAATAAGAACTTCCGGAAGGACCAGTAAAAGTAGTCCCAGCGGTTGAAAATGGCTGAGGGATGAAGCCCTCATTGCCAGAGTTAACAGGAGGAACAACATGTTCTTGCTCAGGAGGAGTCTTAAGAGATTCTTTTACAGGTTCGGCGTCAGTCATCACTGTATCGCCGTTCTTCTCTTCTGAGATGGTTGTTAGTATTTGGTTAATAGGGGTCTTATCCCTTGGATTGATGGGAGGCTTCTCAGAAGAGGGAGTAGTGGAAGCAGAAGTTGATCGCCGAGTACGACGCAAGGGCTGAGGCACAGAGCCTCCAGTATTAGTGGAGACTTCGCCTTGAGAATCTTCGGCGGCAGCAGCATCTAACTTGATCTTTTTCAAAGTCTGGCGGAGCTCTTCCTGAGGGGTCAGAGCGGGAGTACTCTGCAAATGAGCGGCACATCTATCAGATCTTAAAACAAGCAGAGGCAAATATAGATATATATTTTAAAAATATATGTGATATATTTTTAAAATTAGAAACTTAGTATGCTTGTTCCTAGATCTTCAGCTCTGCCTTCCTTGAAAATCGGCGAAAGGAATACAGATATATATTTACTGAAAATAAAATATTTATTACCTGAGAGGAAGATTGCCTTTTGGTAGACTTTTTGGACAACATCAGCCAGTTACCCTGGGAATCCACCTGTATTTTACCATCGGCGCCCAGATATTGTTTTTCCTCCGCCCAGTCCAAATGGGTAAAGTCATGATCCTTGAAGCGTTTGTGTTCCTCGTCGAAGTCTAGTCGCTTGATCGTCTTGTTTGCATCACACCATCCTAGCAGCCAAGGGCCCTCCAGCAAGCAAGGAAGGTTGGTCCAGCCAGTCTCGGAACTCTTTCTTGCTGTAGTAGTACCAGTAACTTCTTTGGCGTCTACAGCGCCAAGCATGACTTCCGCCGGAGTTTTTGCTATTCTCTTCTTTGTGACAAAACGGTAAGCCCAAGGCTCACCTTTCACAGTAGAAGGAAGAACATCATACTGCTTAAGAAAATTTTCAACAGTATACGCCTCTGGAGGAAACTTACCCTCCTCAAACAGACCTGGATAGTTAGTTTTGTTGCTACGGCGGAGCTTCCACTCTACCAAAATGCGAATTGCATTCGCCGTAAGTTGGAAAGGACTTTTCTTTATCGCTAGGAAGAGGTCGCACATGAATGTATCGGCGGGATCGTATAAAGGAAATAGATTCGCTTTTCCAGCCTTGAGCGTGCCGTAAGCAGTTATGGCACCCTCACCATGTTGGTCCGGCGTACGGAGATCTTCCAGAGTAGTAGGGGTGGAAGCCCTTGTTACCTTCTTTAAGGGCGTCAAAGTCAAATGAGCGATGAACACCTTATCATAAGCACAATATTCTGACCACTTCTTCCAGGATGGGCGAGGAGGAACTTTGGTAGCGACAGGAGAAGAAGGAGATTCAACCTCAGTGACCGGCGAGTTGGAAATCTGAATGGCAGGAGTTGTAGAACTAGAAGAAGCTTGAGTAGTAGAAGCCATAAGTGTTGGAAAGTTACCGAAGTAAGGATTCAGGTGAGTTTACGGTGTATCGGAAAAACGAAAAGTTACCGGAAAATATGAACAAATCCGGTGGGACAATGGAGAAAGGAGGCTAAAGCACGGATTTCACACAGTAAAAGGGAGAAAGGTGAAGGCAAAGTGATGGTGAGATGTTTGATGGAGGAATCTGTGAAGAAACAAAGCAGCAGCAGCAGAAAAGGGGACTAGGGTTTGAGAAGCTCTGAAACTTTTACTCGAGTGAAGAAGAAGGTAAAGAGGTTAAGGCAAAATTTTTCAGTATTTATAGGAAAAGGAGGAGTAACTGGCGCCCGGCGGTTACAAATCGTGGGGAACTAGCGGAGATTACGGGCATCAACGGTTACAGGTCATAAAGTGAAGATGGCTGCATGAAAGACACGTGGCGAAACGGAA
>JAJJMA010213085.1:0-10026 GCA_023529015.1 Papaver nudicaule | reverse complement strand
AAGTTGCACCTCGAGAAGCTATACGAGCCATTTACAAACTACTTTCAAAACAAATCAAATAAAAAGCGAAGCACAAAGCAGCAATAGCAAAAAAGAAGAATAGCATCAAGAGGTGGAGAAAAGCAACAAGTGCATAAACATCATATTCAGTACACAAAATGGTTAAAAGGTAATCAACAAGATAGAAGAAGAAACACACTTCATATATTACAAAAGTCATCCCCATGAAGGATCATCAAAATCAACAGAAAGCACTCTAAGGATTCTCTCGGGGCAAAACCACAGGATCGCTGTCATTCTTCTTAAACAAAGGCATAACCTGGGAAATCATAATATTATTAAGTTCATCCACGGGATCTCGAACCTCGGCAGTAACCTCGGAGCTTCTACCAGAGGCATCAATGCAATCTACCTCCTTCGGATCATCGCCAGAAGGCTCGTCATTTACCTTTGCATTCCCATCACCACTTCCATTCCCCTCTGGCTCCTCACTGATAATTTCTTCAGCTATACTTAGCTCCCGAGAGTCAAAACCATCACCTTCCTTTTCCTCCAAAATCGTAGATTCATGACCCTCGACCCCCAACCCACCATCAGCATTGTCATTCGCTGCCTGCAAATTCTCCGCTAGCCTCACCTTTCGCAGCTCGGAAATTATTAACTCAGCCTCGCTGGTCGAAACGAGATCTTTATCAGATTCCAGTACAACATCAGGATCCTCCAAACCATCATGATAATAGGGTGGTTGAATACCCAAATCCCTAAACAGGCATCGGCCATGCTCACGACTAAACAAAGAAGTGCGCTCCGCCTCCCCCTGGATATAGTTGTTCAACGAAGAAATCTCGTCATCCTTTTTCTCGCACAAACCAAGAGCCAGACGCAACTCCTCGTCAAGTTTCAAAGCTCGTTCTCTCTGAACATCAGCATCTTGCGTAAAGCTATCTCGCTCGGACACGGCAATCTCAAGGCGTCTCTCTAACCCCTTTACCTCTTTCGTGAGATTTTTCTTCTCTTGTCGTAAGAGACGGATGTCCTCGCTAAATTGAGCAACCTCCAAGCCTCGGGCACCAGCGAGATCAAGCAAAAACTTTCCAAGATATTTTTGCTGAAAGCAAGGAAAGAAATACATCAACAACCAGCATACAAAACACGTGTACAAACGAAAACAACATAAGAAATACACTCACAGCTTCTACAAATGATTGATGATAAGCAGCTACAGAGGCAACATAATTCTTATCCAAAGAACCAGAAAACACTTGGGCAAGAAAGCCAGACACGGAAGGGTCCAAAGGGTGATTCTGAGGATCCATTGAATGTGCCCTCAAAAGACTAGCTAGATCATCAGCAGGAGGATCCCGACTTACGTT
This sequence comes from Papaver nudicaule, assembly GCA_023529015.1. Taxonomy (NCBI): domain Eukaryota; kingdom Viridiplantae; phylum Streptophyta; class Magnoliopsida; order Ranunculales; family Papaveraceae; genus Papaver; species Papaver nudicaule. The sequence continues at coordinate 8,653 of JAJJMA010213085.1, read as the reverse complement.
CGGCCCTACAGAAGTCTGACTTTTGGAACCTAGACACGATTGCTGAGCGAAGAAGCTAGGAATCGAAGGAACACCTGATGCGAAGAAACCCAAAGTGGTACCCATATTGGACCCATACTGATTCAAATTCATCTCTGGTTGGTCAGAATGAGAAGCTTCGCTATCAAATGAAGAACGTCCCCGCGAGGGTACCACAATTCGGGAGTTCGGCATCCCAGCTGCTCCGCGGCTAAGATTCCCCCCCGTCGGAGTCTTATCATTTTCAGTCTCTTCGTCATCCGAACTAACGATAAACTTACGCGTTTGTCTTCGGGTAACAGCTTCGGTTGTAGAACTAAGAACATTCACGCTTTTCCTCTTCGTAGCCATGGTTTTTCCTCTTTTTCGATTCGATTCACGAAGGGATAAGTTCGCAGTATCACCACCATCGATCAACACATCGCTCTGCTGACAAGCAGCCAATTTATCAGGTTCTAAACAGAGGCAAATATCCATACCTAACGCATAGCTGAGGCAGGAAGTGTTTATCACCTGACTAATTCCCCCCTTCTCAGCAGGCACGAACTTTGAAGATCTTTTTCTCTTCTTCGGAGCATCACTTTCGTCCGAAGCTCCTTGGCTTTTCGCCTTCGCTTGATTCGCTTTCTGAAAACAAAACATGGATGAGAGTAACCTCTAAAAGAAGAATAAAACAAAGAAATTCCAAAACTACATCTTACCCTATTTTTGGCCTGAGCAATCTTTCCTTGAGACTTAATGCGCTCATCTTTAGAGAAGAAAATACTATAGAAATTTACAACAGGGAAATTATGTTCAGCTCCGAACTTCTTACGCTCGACTTTCTTCTCCTCATCTTCGTAGCCATACAAGACAGGGCCTTCGATGAGTACAGGCTTTGTAAACCACACCTCATCGCTAGAATGGCGAAGAAGTGTATTCTTTTTGGACCCCGAAAGATCTACGTCACCGAGGGGATGAGAAGAAACGGGCACCTTGCCTAAACTCACACTCCAAGGAGCTTTCTCTTTGGATAAAGATTTTTCCACCTTGTAACACTTGAAGAAATGTTCGACAGACCAGTACTCGGAAGAATGTTGGAATTTCTCGGGAAGCTCTTTATAATAATATGATCTACCCTCCGAGCGAGCAACCCATTCGCTGATGACTCGAATAGCGTTTCCATTTAATTGCATCACTCCGCAGGGGGGACTGATTTTGGAATAAATCGCATAAAATAGGGGGTTGGATGGATTGTACAAAGGGATGGGAAGACCAGCGCCGAGTTGTTCACCGGAAACGATCAATCTTCTATCGCCGCACTTATGAGCAGCAAGCAATTCAGGGGATAGAATCTCCTTTCCTAAACTTTCGTAAGAAAAAAGAGACGGGTTAAATCCGCAGATGCGCGCCCTTTCCTCCCAGCCGATCTTCTGGGGATCTACCATTTTGTAAGGTAACACTGTAGCAGGAGGAGCGTCTGAAGAAGCAATTGCAGAGGCACCGGCGGCAGCCTGCAACAGAAAATAAAGTTTAAAAAGGAATAGAAAACAAAGATCAAAACGATGGAGATGAAACTCAGAAACTTACCATGATTGATGAAAAATACAGAAGAAAGAAAGACGCAACCCCTTCGGAAAATAATAAAAAGCAGAGAAAGGAGAGAGGGAAGAAGAGGCGACCAGACAAGTTTAAATAAGAATAAAAGATAAAACCCACGCAACAAGTGACAGGTCAAAGAAAGATGAAGGTTTCGAAAAGCACGCGAAGGTACATGTGTCAGTCAGAAGTTAAGACGAGGACACGTGTCGAAGAAGGCGAAGCGCCAAGGGTTTTCTTCTCCAAACTCCTTCGACCTTTGGATAAGATAAGAGGCAAACTGTAGAGGGTAAAACCCCTCGGAACACGTGTCTCGCATCCGGGAAGCCTGGCAACACCGAGAGAACCAACAGCGAGATCTCGTACCAGCCCGAAGAAGAAGGAGGTCACATAACGAGAAAAGCTAACACTCGGAAGGAAAGGATTCGGACCATGACAAGGGACCGAAGCCCCAAACTCAACCTCGGAGCGACAGCGAATAAACCGCCTTACTCGACAGGGACTGACACCACCACGATTGAGTCCTTTGTCTTTATTAGCTGTAAACCACCCAAGCTCGGCCTATATAAGGCGAGCTTGGAAAACATTGTAGGGGTTGGATTCTTTTTGGGTTGAGCCTAAGTAGCAAGAGAGAGATTAAGTTTGTTATCTCCTCTGGTTCCTTAGGGTTATATTCATGTAATCACAACATTGAAATACATAAAGTCTTCTTATATTTTGCCTTTATTCTTATAAGTTTGGTCTTTAATTACTGGTCATAGTACCCTCGGTACTGTTCTTGTGGTCTTCGCACCATTGAATCTCAACTGTATACTGTGTGTATGAGTAGATCTGATGGATTTGGCACCTTAAGTACCTATGCAGATTTTCTACTCGTACAGTTTGACGCTAGAAACAAGGATGATTAAAATAACTTAGGGTTTGCCTGTGATTTTTCGGGTTTTCAAATTTTTTGTTCTATTTTTTCTAATCTTCTCAAAAGATTTTCAAAAGCTTGTTTTCCGAAAAGAAGCTCCTGTATCTTAAGCATCTAAAAGACCTTAAAGGCTTTGGCATGTTTAAGAGTTTTTTTAGCATAGCATCAGATGATAAAATCGGCCGTTAGAGTTCTCAAAACCTCGGTATGATGAAATCAATCTCCAAGAGAGGCAGTTACTATTCGCTTTAAAACCTTTTAAGCACAGCAACAGATGATAAAAGTCATTCGTTGAGGATTTTTCAAATTTGGCAGGGCAAAACTAGCATGGAAATGAGATTTAGTTTTCGATCTTAAACTAAAAAGATATACACAAACTTATTTTAGGGTTTTTAAATTTTTATGCTATCCAAAATTTCTTTGATAAAGACATCAGGAAAAATATTTTGGTCGAGACAACGGAATAATTCAAGGAGATTCCGAAGAAACATAGAGAAAATAAACACGAAACGAGGAACATTCACAATAAAACCATCGTGATATACAAACCTACAAAGCGAGCATAACATGCTGTCATAGTTACCATGCGCTGCTCGCGTGAGAGTCCGCAATTTTAGGGATATATCTAATTTTAGGAATTAATCAATACAGTTTTGAAAGTATATATCCAGAGACACAAAAACCCTATACAACAGTCCTAGGGGAACATATTCACGAGTCTAAAATTTTTACAACTGAAGAAGCCACCTCAAAATAACTAATTAGCAAATAAACACATGGGATAAATGCATAAGCTGTTAGATAATATTTCATTTAAGTCTCTCCGAAGCAGGTCCGAGGAATTTCGAACAAGGGATGCGAAAGGAAATACATAGACTACGAAGAACAATCGATGACACACGCTGGCAGCACTAATAATACTAGTCTTCTTCGGAGCACTAATAATCACGCTCCGAAAAACATGCACGCTCGACGAAGTCATCGGGGAATAATACCTAGGGGTCCGTAGCATAACACACCCATGCGCACTCGGCAACCATTCGATATCAGCAGGATAGCGAAGATCAAAAAATAATGCAAAGGAAGCTTTGTGATAAAAACTTATTAACACAGGTAAATAAACAAGCTAGCAAAAGTGTTCATTCGGGAAGCACATTCATAACATGAAACAAATTTCTAGAACAAGAAACAACAAAGAGAAAAATAACCAACAAAATAAGTTACTCCGAAGACACTAGCATAGAAAACTAAATTCAACCCCTCCTATTTCTACGCCTATTCCGAAGTCGACCAGCCACGGTACCTCGATCTTCGTCAAGGCCCTCGAGCAGATCTACATCGATGATGGGAACTCCAGCAGGAATAGCGGCAGCATTTTCCTCCCAGAAAACAACCTCTGGAATAAATTCTTCCTCAGCAGCGACTTGCTCATCAACCAAAGGAACGACGGCAGGAACAGGTGGATTCACATCGTTAATTTCTTCCTTTACTTCAGCTTTTACATTCACCTCATCATCAGGAAAGACAAGACCATCCTTAAGCATCGGCAAAATCTCTTCACTATGGCGGCGGAAAAATGATCTAGTTTCATACATACGGCAGTCATAGGGTGAACCACCGTCTTCTCTCATCCTCTGCTCCCTTCTCCTCTCATCACTCTCAATAAGATTCCCAAATAGGCGAATCACCTTGTCAGGATTACTTTCCCTCCTAGAAGAGCTAGCATTAGCAAAATCGGCTTCCATCTCCATTATCATTCGAATCTGTTCCCTGCGACTTCTTGGGTCTGTCTCACCATTTCCTTCCTCCATAGGAGCCTTTCTTCTATCAGCCATTACTTTTTCACAAGATGATAAGAACTCAAAAGGGGATAAACAAAGAAAGAAGAGAATGTAAGACAAATAAACCAAACAAGCAGTTGCTGATAACCGTAAAAGCAAACTTCGCCTTTTATATACTACAGTTTAGGGAACCACCTAATCGACGAGTCCAATCAACGGACAAACGTTATAATTTTGATTCCCTGGAGTAGCGCACAAATAACACCATAACTATGCGTTATCCAATAAAGTAACCGCTCCTTCACAAATCCCCACATTACCGTTCAAAATTCCAAACCATAGAGAAACCAATTGATAACAACATTCAAAACCGCTAACACCCACGTGTCAACCTTAGCATCAGGGGGCTAATAAAAGCCAAAATAATTGTAACACAAATAAGCGATAACGAAGGTAGCACACACAAGTAGAAAGGCAACGAAGTGCGTCCGAGGGTGCAGCCTACAATAAAAACACCAACAGCAAGGCCTAAACTCGGCACGAAAGAACTCGACAGAAGAAAACAAGCAAACTCGAAACCACGAAGCAGGGGTGCTGTCTTCGGTCACCGTCGTACACAAAACACCTAAAAATCTCAGACGAATCATCACTAAAGTAGCAGGAAAAGCATGTAACAGATTTAAACAACACCATGGCAACAAGAAGCAGCCAAGATTCCGAAGTAAAAAGCGAAAAACACCCAAGCTGGACCAAAAACAACTAGAGAGCCTCACGCAGGCAAGGAACTAAAGACCAAAACAGCAGGGAAACACATTACGCGAATCCTCATACAAGTAATAACTTAGGAAAGGAATTAATAATCGCATCTTTTGAAACACAACTCCAATCCAAACTAAAAACCCGGGCTCGCAGAAGGATAAGCAACATCGAATGAAAAAGGCTGTAAACGCCGAGGCAAAAATGCCATCGAATGAAAAAGGCTGTAAACGCCGAGGCAAAAAACGCCAAACAACAAAAAAGACCTCGAATAGCAGGCACAGAGCCGATGACCATATAAATAGTAAGGGCCCTACGACTTATATGGCACGGTCCTCTACCCACAAGACACCCCGATAGCGGTGAAGCACTTTGAATCAAGGCTACATAAGCCGACGATACACTCGCGCTCACTACCAACGGCCACGAGGACTGCACGTTCTCGGGTGCCGAGGGGACGATAAATGGGATTAACATCTACCTATAGAGGAAGATGGAACCCTGAGGCAGCTACTTCGTTCTCAAAACCAATGACGAAGTACGCAGCCGAGGGCCCCTTATAAAAATTCAAGCCTCAAAAAGGGGGAGGTGTAAAAGATTTGGAGGGGTCGAACTTTAGGCCGCAATAAGAGAAAAAATACCATGTCTAAGCTCCAGCCTTGACCGGCACTCCCCCTTCGTGTTACTTTATTATTGAAAAGCGGGGTATCCATTCCAAGTTACTACATTTACTTAGGCAAAAGGTAACAAGGGCACTACCGTGCCCTCCGAAGAATATAATTAAAAAACATTCTCGGTACCTACCTAACGTATTAAAGCAACATGGATACCCACGCAATCAATAGCCAGTGTTTGCTTGAAACCAGTGCGAGTGCGAGTAACTCAAAGCCTTTGGGAAGGGTGATCCGTACGCCCCCACTAGCTTGGTAACTTTCTCCTACATCGAAGTAAGCCCCAAAGTTGCACCTCGAGAAGCTATACGAGCCATTTACAAACTACTTTCAAAACAAATCAAATAAAAAGCGAAGCACAAAGCAGCAATAGCAAAAAAGAAGAATAGCATCAAGAGGTGGAGAAAAGCAACAAGTGCATAAACATCATATTCAGTACACAAAATGGTTAAAAGGTAATCAACAAGATAGAAGAAGAAACACACTTCATATATTACAAAAGTCATCCCCATGAAGGATCATCAAAATCAACAGAAAGCACTCTAAGGATTCTCTCGGGGCAAAACCACAGGATCGCTGTCATTCTTCTTAAACAAAGGCATAACCTGGGAAATCATAATATTATTAAGTTCATCCACGGGATCTCGAACCTCGGCAGTAACCTCGGAGCTTCTACCAGAGGCATCAATGCAATCTACCTCCTTCGGATCATCGCCAGAAGGCTCGTCATTTACCTTTGCATTCCCATCACCACTTCCATTCCCCTCTGGCTCCTCACTGATAATTTCTTCAGCTATACTTAGCTCCCGAGAGTCAAAACCATCACCTTCCTTTTCCTCCAAAATCGTAGATTCATGACCCTCGACCCCCAACCCACCATCAGCATTGTCATTCGCTGCCTGCAAATTCTCCGCTAGCCTCACCTTTCGCAGCTCGGAAATTATTAACTCAGCCTCGCTGGTCGAAACGAGATCTTTATCAGATTCCAGTACAACATCAGGATCCTCCAAACCATCATGATAATAGGGTGGTTGAATACCCAAATCCCTAAACAGGCATCGGCCATGCTCACGACTAAACAAAGAAGTGCGCTCCGCCTCCCCCTGGATATAGTTGTTCAACGAAGAAATCTCGTCATCCTTTTTCTCGCACAAACCAAGAGCCAGACGCAACTCCTCGTCAAGTTTCAAAGCTCGTTCTCTCTGAACATCAGCATCTTGCGTAAAGCTATCTCGCTCGGACACGGCAATCTCAAGGCGTCTCTCTAACCCCTTTACCTCTTTCGTGAGATTTTTCTTCTCTTGTCGTAAGAGACGGATGTCCTCGCTAAATTGAGCAACCTCCAAGCCTCGGGCACCAGCGAGATCAAGCAAAAACTTTCCAAGATATTTTTGCTGAAAGCAAGGAAAGAAATACATCAACAACCAGCATACAAAACACGTGTACAAACGAAAACAACATAAGAAATACACTCACAGCTTCTACAAATGATTGATGATAAGCAGCTACAGAGGCAACATAATTCTTATCCAAAGAACCAGAAAACACTTGGGCAAGAAAGCCAGACACGGAAGGGTCCAAAGGGTGATTCTGAGGATCCATTGAATGTGCCCTCAAAAGACTAGCTAGATCATCAGCAGGAGGATCCCGACTTACGTTCGGCCCTACAGAAGTCTGACTTTTGGAACCTAGACACGATTGCTGAGCGAAGAAGCTAGGAATCGAAGGAACACCTGATGCGAAGAAACCCAAAGTGGTACCCATATTGGACCCATACTGATTCAAATTCATCTCTGGTTGGTCAGAATGAGAAGCTTCGCTATCAAATGAAGAACGTCCCCGCGAGGGTACCACAATTCGGGAGTTCGGCATCCCAGCTGCTCCGCGGCTAAGATTCCCCCCCGTCGGAGTCTTATCATTTTCAGTCTCTTCGTCATCCGAACTAACGATAAACTTACGCGTTTGTCTTCGGGTAACAGCTTCGGTTGTAGAACTAAGAACATTCACGCTTTTCCTCTTCGTAGCCATGGTTTTTCCTCTTTTTCGATTCGATTCACGAAGGGATAAGTTCGCAGTATCACCACCATCGATCAACACATCGCTCTGCTGACAAGCAGCCAATTTATCAGGTTCTAAACAGAGGCAAATATCCATACCTAACGCATAGCTGAGGCAGGAAGTGTTTATCACCTGACTAATTCCCCCCTTCTCAGCAGGCACGAACTTTGAAGATCTTTTTCTCTTCTTCGGAGCATCACTTTCGTCCGAAGCTCCTTGGCTTTTCGCCTTCGCTTGATTCGCTTTCTGAAAACAAAACATGGATGAGAGTAACCTCTAAAAGAAGAATAAAACAAAGAAATTCCAAAACTACATCTTACCCTATTTTTGGCCTGAGCAATCTTTCCTTGAGACTTAATGCGCTCATCTTTAGAGAAGAAAATACTATAGAAATTTACAACAGGGAAATTATGTTCAGCTCCGAACTTCTTACGCTCGACTTTCTTCTCCTCATCTTCGTAGCCATACAAGACAGGGCCTTCGATGAGTACAGGCTTTGTAAACCACACCTCATCGCTAGAATGGCGAAGAAGTGTATTCTTTTTGGACCCCGAAAGATCTACGTCACCGAGGGGATGAGAAGAAACGGGCACCTTGCCTAAACTCACACTCCAAGGAGCTTTCTCTTTGGATAAAGATTTTTCCACCTTGTAACACTTGAAGAAATGTTCGACAGACCAGTACTCGGAAGAATGTTGGAATTTCTCGGGAAGCTCTTTATAATAATATGATCTACCCTCCGAGCGAGCAACCCATTCGCTGATGACTCGAATAGCGTTTCCATTTAATTGCATCACTCCGCAGGGGGGACTGATTTTGGAATAAATCGCATAAAATAGGGGGTTGGATGGATTGTACAAAGGGATGGGAAGACC
>JAJJMA010213084.1:0-12144 GCA_023529015.1 Papaver nudicaule | reverse complement strand
CTCACATGGGCCCAAGAGATATTTCTACCCATGTAGAAATTATCTTAAATTTTCTATTTCTTTTGCTTATCCTAATCAACTGTTATATATATTTATGAAGAGCACCAAAGAATTGGTATCACCATTGAGTTAATAAAACAGTACAAACAAATTGGAAAAAACAGAACTGTTATTCCGTTCACTTAGTGAAAACAAAAATGAAATTTTGAATTGATTGTTTGACCGATGGGTTACATTTAATCATTAACTAATCTAAAAGTAAAATACACAAAAAGTGAAATAAAGGTTGTATTTAGTCAAAACTAATGTTGTATTTAGTCGCTCTTTTACAAAATTTCTCTCAAAATTATCCAAAGTAACTGCTCATGCCTTTAGAGTGCAAATTTGTCCATCCACTGAAACCGGGGTGTTCAATTCCGGCCGCTCTAATTGGACAACGTGTCCTACTTTTAAAACACGATTTCTGGTTTTTAAAGTTTTTTTTTTTTTTAAAAAAATCTCTTTCTTACTTAAAACTCTCTCTCTCATTTACATTCATTATTTTCTCCCTCTCTGTTCTTCGAATGTTCAATCTTCAATCCATGGCTGATTTAATTCATCGATGAATCGAAGTGACAAAAAATTTAAAATCACACATTACTCCTACCAAGAACCATTTTCATACTCCAAATCAAACCCATTACTCGATCTAATTAACGCCGAACAAATCCCCTCAACAGATTGGGAAAAAAAAAGAGATGTATTAAAATTGTAGACATACAGCAACAGAGAATCAGGTGAATAAGAGTAGGTTTCTGCCCGAATCTTGAAGAAAAAAAATGAACCCAATTGTGCAGAGAAATTGGTTAAGCAGCAATCAAACATTCAAAATCATCAACCAATTTGAATCAATGTGGGTAATTAACACCAATTGAATCTTCTATCTCCTTGGCTGTTTAAAAAAAATCATCTTCCAAATCAAGACGTAACAGCCTCGCATGATTGTGGGTAATTAATCCCAAGAGACCATTCAAAACCCTTCCCATTTTAAACTCAGCAAATTCCAAAAATAAAGCAACAACCTATAAAACCTAATCTAAGAACTGAAATCAATATCTAGGTATGTATGAAAACTAAATAGAACACATCCTGTTTAATATATTTTCTTCTTCTTCTTCCTTTCCATAGTATTAATATCACAGCAAATCAAGAGTAGATAATCAATTTTCAGAAAGTCAAGCTGGAATTATCACTTACACCGATGGGATTAGATTGATATTTCACAATCTAATTTGCAAGACTGAAAAAACTTAGAAGATATGCGAAATTGAAATCAAACCTTCTCCTGTGTATCAAGAAGTAGTTTCTTAGAATCACTGAGCCATTTGAGATATTAAAGCTGAGTTGTGATTAAACCTCCATAGTGTTAAGAACCAAACTCTAATACACTGTGAGCCTTAAATCTTGAACAAAACAAGAAAAAAAATCAAAAACTAGAAGCTTACTTTCAATCTTTGCTTTAGATGTTTAAATCTCAGTTTATAGTCATCTCAACTAAAGTTTGATTGACATGCACGAGGATTTGGTAAAGAAAGAAGAGATTGGAATGGATCCGTTGATTATCTTTCACTCGGAAAAAGATAAAATGTATTTTCAAAATAAAATCTAAAAAAGAAAAAAGAGAAAACCGGAAACCACCCATATGACATGGACCAGTAATAGCAGCCGTATTGTGTCACCCTCCAATCCGGGGGTGTACAAATTTGCACCGCTTGCCTTCGTGTCAAAAAAAAAATAAAAAAAATAAAAATAAACTGCTCTTGCTTTACCGCCCAGATTTTTGGCCTTTCCAGGTTATTTTCCCACATAGCGTAGACTAGCAATAGCACGCGGGGATAATTCCTCGCAGAGCAATTTCAGGGAAGAAAAACAAAACACAAAAAAAAAGGTTCCCCGAATTGCCCCACTCATCATTTTCTCGGAGATCCTCTGTCTCGCAGTCTCCAGCTTCACAAAAAGACGCCAAACGAAGCAGCCGAAAAACATATTCCGCAACACCCTAAACAAAACTATGGCTTCAACCTCTAATCGCCATGTCGATGGTACCGCTGGTAGGATCAAAACGGCTACTGGTAATATTTGCAATGATAATCAGGCTCTCATCCTTGTAAGTCATTTATTTCAAAACCCTAACTTTACCCTAACCCTCGCTTCCTATTTAATAAAGTTTTGATATGTCACCTACTTGTTTCAGGAAATTAGGAAAGTTTTGACGACGATAAAAGGAGTAGCCGTCGATCTGGAGAAAGATAATCAATCTCAAATGGTAAAATATTATGGGAACTCTGAATCAAATTTCCATGTTTTCAAAAGTTTTGTTTGTTTAAGTACACATTTGTGATAATGTAGGTGAAGGAGCTTGAAGATGCTGTCATCGAATTATTGAAAAAGTCGAATGAGTGCGCCCATTTCTCGTCTGCAGTCCAAACTGTTGGAAACTCTTACCAACCTGGAGAAGGGGTAAGCTCTCTATTCCCCTTTCCCATATATATATATTTTTTGTTTTGGTACAACCCTTTCCCATATATTTACTAATGCTAGATCCTTAGTTCTTTACTTCCTATTTTGGGTTTAAATTACAGTTAACTGATTTTAAGAAGTTTTTTGACGAGGAAGTAAGGAAAACGAAGGCTACTGACCTTTCGTCTCTTCAAAACCATCAATCTCTACGTCTCTTCAGAGAAGCTATCTGGGTAGTTTTTCTTAAGTTCCTTTACCAATTTTGCTATTTTAATACTTGAGCTTCTATAAGTCATAATAAGAATCACTAACAAAGCACTGAAAGAAAATTCATCATTTAACATCTTTGTATGCTTAGTGAGCTAAGACAAGAAGTTAGAATTATGAAGCTACAATCTGAATGTAGCCTTTTTAGCACTTACGTTGAAGTCCCATAACCAAAACAAACATAGATATGTAAGTTTAGACACTCCAACGCTGATCATGTACTTAACTGGATTCCACACTGGAGGTGGAAGTCCTCTGATAAACTGCTAAAGTTTTAATTAGGACGAGTGATTTTACACTGAAACTAGTATCTCAGAATTCAGATCCTTATTTGTAGTTTGCATTGACAGTCACCAATGCTAAATCGATATACATGTACCTGTGTTCATCACTTTTTCATTTGAGTAAATGGTTCACTTATCCAGATTCTTATTGTCACATGGGATCGTAGATTCTCGGTTAACATCCATATATTCTTATCTCGAATTTTGCTTCTGTGGAGTTTTATAAGGATTGTGTTGTTTCTAACTTACTCATCTTAGAATAGCTCAACAAAGCTTCCCTTTGAGGCACTAAAGTCGAATTGAGCTAAGTTAATGTCTAGTAAATCAGGCCAAACTTGCAGAAATCATTCCATGTTATCATAAATCACAGTTGAGTAACTAATAGATAGAACCACAAGTGCTGCACTTGTGACCTTCATCAGCCACAAATCCACTTTGGTGCAAATGGTCATTCTAGGAGCTGGCCATGACTCATGATTTGTGTAATTTAAGCATTCGTTTGCCGTCTAAGTACTTATTTTGCGGTTGTCAGATGAGTGATAGTGGAGGAAACACCAATCAAATTAACAAGATTAAAATAGTACAATGAGGAGCACACAAAAAATGTCATTTAGATTTATCTACTATATATCTAGCATATGTGTTTCAATTATTCTGCTCTCTAATTCTTTTTTTTTCTTGTCACTTTTATATATACTTGACGCTCTCAATGGCTCCTCCACAGCATGTTCACCATGCAGGTCAGCCAATGCCTGGTGACGAGCAGGAGGAAATCGTAATGACTAGCACTCAGACCAGCATTTTGAATATCACATGTCCATTAAGTGGAAAGCCTATTCACGAACTACAAGATCCTGTGCGGAGGTATCATACTGTTAAAGGTTTATTCTGTTACTTATTTGCTTAGCCATAGTTATTATCTGCAAAGTATAGTATCTAAGTTACTAGTAGGGCGATTTAGTATCTCTTATCCGGAGTCCACAGAGTCACAGACCAAAGGAACAATTTCGTCATGTATGTTTATTTATTTTTTTGATCCGCAAAGAAAAAGAGTATTGATAAAAAAAAGAGAGGGTACAAGAGGCTTGAACCACCCTAGGAAAGAAAACAAAAAGACAAGCAAACATGGTAACAAACTACGCTAGGAACAATTTCGTCATGTATTTACATCAACTAAACTCATATTTGTCATAGTTTTATACTCCCTCCGTCCCATTGTGAGAGGTTCTTTCACTTTTTCAGTTTTGTCTGGTAAACATTCTAATCTGTATATCACATAAGGGTCGTACAGTTCTGCACTTGTTGTAGATTGAATAGGAGTGAAACTATTGGGCGGATCGTGGTAAATAAAGGAGCAATACAGTTCAAGTTGAGAATGAAATTGGTTTCTTGGAATGCAGGGAGAAAATGACAGTTCCTAATATGGCATGTACCCAATTGGCAAGTGACTTCGATAAACAATATGCTCAGTTGCTGCCATTTGATCTCCAGATGTTGTACGCTTTCAACAATAAGAACCCTTTCTCTAGTCATATAACATAAGTGTATCAGGACGCGCTGTCATATATTCGATCTATTGTTCTTCCAGGAGATGTAATCAGTACTCATTGGCAGATATTTATCCCCTAGTTTTAATTTTCAGATGTGTTGTGTCAAGGGTGCAGTCTACATCTAACTTAAGTGCTTCTGCGCTGAAAAAAGGAGATTTACAGTTTGATGGGACGAGACATACAGTTTAGTCTAAGCCTTGGGATTCATTGTGCAGTCGAACCATAAAATATTCTGTAGGGTCTTATCAACCATAATAGTCATTCAAACAACTCGTGGAGTTGATACAGTGCATATTTGGTTCCACACACTAGACGAAAGAGGATTTCAACAGCGATTAGCACCAACTTTCTGGCTTGGTTAATTATAGCATCCACCGACTATACTAGTCGACTCAATCTTTGCAGTCAGTGTGTATATTTGTATCAAAGTGATTCTTTTCTAACATGGAAAGTTTGAAACTCTTACCTTATTTGTCTGGTGCAGTATGGATTGCAAACATATTTATGAAATGAAGGTCGTAATGCACTATATTAAGAAAGAAAAGCCACCTTGCAAGTGCCCCGTAGCAGGTAACTTTGGTTTCCGATAGGCGATAATACTCTAGCCTTCTTCATTCATCTTTTAGTGTGATACTGTGATCAAAGTAGAGTATGTGAGCCAAGATAGTAATAATCCAAGATATTCACAATACAATAACTTTTGACTTTTTTTCTTTTCGGGTGTTTACTTTTACCTTTTTCGTGTGTGTGATCCCATAGGTTGCCCCAAGGTATTGCAGGCTGGAAAAGTGGTCTGTGACCCTTTGTTGCGTATCGATATTGATGAATATCGCTCAACTAATATCCAAACTGCAAGGCCAACTATGGTTGAAGATTTCACAGAGCTTGAAGAAGATGAATGAGTCAGGCTTTTTCAGGATGAATGCTAAAGTAATCTATGTATCATAAACTCTCCCTCCCCCCAAAAGAATGCAACAGCGGTCAGAATTTACAAGTGGATCATTTGTGGTTATAATGTTTTTTTGTTTTCGTTTTGGTAGGTTACTATTAAAATCCGTAGTTGAACTGTTTATTGTTTCTGTTTCATCTTTCCAGCATGAAACTAGAAGCATTGGTATCATGAGTAATCACTTCAGTGTGTAATGGAACTGCACCACTGAACCAAACAGAGTACTTCGACATTTGAAAATTAGCTTTCACTTTAGACTGGGACTGGGTTCCAAATATTGGATTTCTACACTGTATGTAAGATAGGAATACAGAGGTCGGAGAATCAGTACCAGATTTGGTTAAACCATGTCTTTCTATGTTAAGGGCAATCACCACTCATAAGCTCACCCAACCATTAGAACAGCTTTCCAATTGCTAAGTTGGAGTTTTTTTTTTTTTTTTTTTTCTTTTTTTTTTTTTTTTTTTCTCTCTCTCTCTCTCTCTCTCTCTCTCTTCTTCTTCTTTGATACTAAGGATGCGATTTTATTAACTATTGGAGGCTATCTCCAAAATGTCTGACAAAATGAAATGCGAAATAAAATCTGGTGGGCTATGTAATCACTCAGATGACTCTCTAAACTTCTTGCTATAGTTTGCCAAAACGTGCGCAGGCTTATTACAATCTCTATGTAAATGACTACACTTCCAACTACTAAAGTCCTTTAACTTGACCGCCGCATCCGTCAATAGATCTTCATTTTCCCAAGCAATACTGTTTGTACTCCCAGAGAAGAAGTCCACAATGCAAATTAGTTTCGAATGATACATCCTTCAGGCCTAACTCCCAGCTCCAAGAAACAACCTCATACATTGCTACACATTCTGCTTTTTCTGCGGATCCTTGAACTCCAATGTACCTTGCTCTGCACCTTACAAAATTTCCTGCACAATCTCTTAATATTAGTCCTATACCTGCCAGCTTAGTTTCAATTGAAAAAGATGCATCACACGTCACAGAGTAATAAGGACTAAGAGGGGGTTTCCATGCTATGGGTCTAGTGATTGTTCTAGGTATTGTTTGCTGGACTGCTAAGTTTTCCATGTACATGTGAAAATTCAGTGCCTTATCTGCACAATTTTTTGGATTTGCCGTCTTCCCCTGGAATATCACCTCACATCTTTCCTTCCATATAAACCAAGACACTATGAGAAATTTCCTCAACCTGCAACCTTCTTCTCCTCCCTGTTCCCCTTGCAGTTTCATATCCTTCCATTCCCTGAAAATCTCAACTAGCCTGTCCTTAGTGGATAACAGAACAATACTACCCTCTGGGACTAGCCTCCATACTGCCTCAGAGAAGTTGCATTTAAACAATAGATGTTCTGTTGTTTCCTCTTCATGTTTGCATACTGGGCAGATTGGATTTATATGATCAAGAACCCTTGCAGTCCTACTCCCAGTTGGTAGAATATCCTTTAGGCATTCCATAAAAAGAGCTTCACCCTAGGCCATGTTTGTAGCTCCCAGACTTCTTTTCATTTAGTTGTTGTGCCTTGAATTGCTTCATCTTGTTGCAGGAATTGAAAGCTCTCTTCATGTAATTTGTTATAGGCAGATTTCAGGGGTGAAATTACCATGTTTTGTGAGACACCATACCATCCTATCCTTACCAAACTTTGGAATCTTCATTGCTCTAATGAGTTGTACAGTGTGAGAATCAAATAGCTGCTCCAAAAGATCAACTTTTCACTCTTACTTGGTTCATCAATCAGCTGTTTAACCCATACAAAGCCTGTAAAGTTATTGGCTAAAGGAACTGGTGGATTTCCTAGCCCCACTATCCATTTATCTTTCCATATTTGTATATGATCACCAGTCCCTAGTTTCCAGCAGCTGTTTGCTTTCACAAATTGTACACTATCTTGTATTCCCCTCCATGCCCATGATACTTTCTTCTTTGCCTGAGTGTGAAATAGATGTTTATCTGGGAAATATTTAGCCTTTAGTGCAGCACTCCATAATTTATCAGTGTTGGCACATATTCTCCATGTTGCTCTTGCAAGCATAGCTGAGTTTAAGGTTTTCATATCCCGAAAGCCCATCCCTCCTTTGTGTTTAGGTACACACAATTTCTTCCAAGACGTAAGACATAAACCTTTACCTTTTTCCTTCCCCCACCAAAATTGCGTTTGAATCGAATTGAGTTTGTTAATAATGCCATCTGACATCTTAAAACAACTCATAGAGTGAATAGGAACATCATTGGTAACATGCTTAATCAGTACTGATCTTGCAGTATCATTCAACGTTTTCCTTTTCCATACTGCCAGTTTTGCTTGGACATTGTTCACTAGATTTGAGAATGAATGTGTTTTGGACCTGCCGAGAATGAGTGGCATCCCCAGATACTTCTCTCCATTATGCATCCTTTGCACATTTAGTAGTTCAGACAGTTCCATGGTGGTTCTAGGCTGCATATTTGTGCTGAAGAATACACTTGACTTGTCAAAATTGATTGTTTGGCCAGATGCTTGACTGAAGGCTTCGATAACTTTGAGCAGGTTATTCACATTTCGTCTGTCAGCTTTTGTGAATAGCAGACAATCGTCTGCAAAGAAAAGATGCGAGACCGGTGGAGCTTTGCGTGCAATTCTTATCCCCTGAATGAGTTTTCTCTGCTCAGCTACAGCCAGCATTCTTGAGAATACCTCCATAACGATGATAAATAGAAATGGACTAAGGGGATCTCCCTGACGAATCCCTCTTGTAGGGGTAAAAGGATCGCATGAAGACCCATTAAATACCACTGATATCTTTGTAGTGCTGATGCATTGCTTCACCAAGTTGCAGAATTCTTCAGAGAAACCCATACGTATCATGACATCTAGGAGAAAGTCTCATTCTAATCTGTCAAACGCCTTTGACATATCAAGATTCACTGCCATCAAACCATGCTTACACTTTTTGCTTTTATTTTTCATCGTATGGATGATTTCTTGAGCTAGATGGATATTGTCGCTTGACGTCCAGATACATATGCAGCCTGTAGAGGGGAAATGATTTTGCCCATGAAACTTCTTATGCGTTTCGACATTAGTTTGGATATCAACTTATAAGTTGTATTGCATAATGCGATCGGCCTGAAATCCGAGGGAGTCTGTGGGCTCTTCACTTTGGGAATTAAGGTCAGATTCGTCTGGTTTAATTCCTTTAGGATAAATCCAGTACGAAAGAACTGTTTCACCATTTGACATACTTCCTCTCCAACTATGTCCCAATGAGATTGAAAGAAACCCGGAGGAAAACCATCCGAGCCTGGAGCTTTCCACGGCTTCATGCTTCTTAGAACTTCTAATATTTCTACATTATCTGGTATTCTTAACAGCTCAGTGTTATCTTGATCAGCAATGTATTGAGGAATACAATTCAGCACTGCTTCATTCTTTTGAGGTGATGATGTTGTACTAATGTTGAGAAAGTGTGTTGTCAGGAAGTTTTCCAGTTCCACCCTGCCCATACACCAATCTCCATTGCCATTCCTTAGCGCTGAGATGTTATTCCTACTCCTTCTTCTGTTTGCTGAAATATGAAAATGTATTGTGTTTCTATCCGTCTCCCGGTAAAATTCATCTCTTGATTTCTGGCCCCAAAATTCATGTTGGATCTGATGCCATTTATCTATTTCTGACTGAGTATCCCTTGCAGCTATTATATTATCCTCACTGCTTGGCTGTTGTTGGATGACTTCAAGCTTTTCATGCAGTGACTTAATGTTTAATTGAATGTCGCCAAATTTCTCCCTATTCCACCTTGCCGGTTCTTTCCTTGTATATTTCAGCTTACCCACCACTTGAAAATCAACAGAGCCCTCTACATTCTTCTTCCATGCATTTGTGATTTGTTGTTTTAATTTAGCCTATCTTTCCCAGCACTGAAAGTACTTCCACCCTTTCCTGTATGTAATTTTTGCTCCATCCGTATC
The DNA here is from genome assembly GCA_023529015.1 of Papaver nudicaule. NCBI lineage: Eukaryota > Viridiplantae > Streptophyta > Magnoliopsida > Ranunculales > Papaveraceae > Papaver > Papaver nudicaule. The sequence continues at coordinate 2,631 of JAJJMA010213084.1, read as the reverse complement.
AAGCAGTATAGGTGTATGGTCGCTGCCTACTTGAGGTAAATGAAACACACAAGCATCAGGGAAGTGCATTCTACTCTCTCCATTTACCAATGCTATCTAGTCTCGCTTGTTTTTTACCCGTGCCACTGTTATTACTCGTCCAAGTGAAATGTTTACCGATATATCCCAAATCTTCTAGGCCAATGTCTTGAATGTCTTCTAAAACTGATCTTGGAGTATTGGAATTTTGTGATGTAGAGTTTGAAGTAGATTCCCCATAATGCACTCTTTCCGAAGATGTAAAAATAACGTTCAGATCACCAAGAAGAAACCACGGCAGGTTCATTTCGTCTCCCATTTCTTTAATGAATTCCCATTGCTCCTTTCTTTCATTATGATGGGTAGAACCATACACACAAGATAAACAAATTTCTGGTTTTGAGGGATTATCTTTAAAGATGCAATGGATCATATTAGTGGAAGATTGCATAACTTCAAAATTAAAGCCATCCTTCCACATTAAGACTAATCCACCTGATAAGCCTATGGAATGTACACATAAACTATTGGGGAAATTATATGGTCTTATAAGCTGTTGGATCTTATCGGTTGCTATTTTGGTTTCACTAAGGAATATGATATCAGGATTGTATAGATATATTAGGTTTTTCAGGTGATCCCTAGTTCTTCTATCATTAAAACCCTGACAATTCCATGCAAGTATCTTCATTATAGAGTAATTGGGTAGATGACACAAATTATTGGTATGAACTTCTTGAACTAGATTATGAAACTGAGTATTCATGCAGATGTATGACTTGGTTCTATTAACCGGAGTAGTGCTTGTGATATGTAGATGCTCTGTTTGGACAAACGCTACTTGCCTACTATTAATAATATGATAGGTGCAACTGGATATGAAATTGAATGTATGCCAGGTTGTTTCAAAATGCGAGATATTAAAGAAAAACTATGCAAATGAGTGAAATTGTGTCTTCTTAAATGGGTTGCATGCTTTGGAATTACTACCAATTTAACACTGAAGATGTAAATGTTGTATGCAGAAAACCAATGATGGGGAATTAATGCTATCTTAACCTTATGATTGTATGCAAGCAATACTGTACTGAAAGCTGGAAAAATTAATAGAGATTTTTTGTAATGAAATGAGTAGAGCTTTTTGGTTACCTTTTTTTCCCTTGCATTGCTTGTAGCTCCAACCTTTCCAAAAACTTGAGTCATATTTGTAGTGGCTTTGTTCATTGGCTGGAGTTATTTAGGTCCATCAGAATTGGTTGTAGGGACATTGGTTTCAATTGGCTGAATATGGGTGGTACGAGAACGTTTGCCTGATCTTGTATTCCCAGCACTATCCTCCATTGTTACATCCTCATCAACAACGATGTTATCTTTCACTATTCTGATTCCATCTTTTGGAGGGATGAAAGGTGTATGCTTGATGACTGGTTTCTTTGACTTATATATAGGTGTGATGTTTATTTGTTTAGGTCGAGCCATCTTCGCATCTCCAAACTGCCTAGGTTCATTTTGTATCTCCTCCATTATCTCCATATTCCTTTTGCATTGCTCAGCCTTGTGAGGTATGACCACATAGCACGTTCTGCATATTTTATGTGGTTGTTTTTCATAGAAGAACATATACCACTTAGTCACTTTTGCCAATGTTTTTGCCATCGCACCTCTTATGAACGGTTTTGTCAGATTGATTTTGACGCAGACTCTGAAGCAATCACCCACTTCTGGTAACCCATTAGGTGGATCAATAGCAATAACTTCACCCATTAGTGCACCCATATCTCTTACAGATTTCTGGTTTAGATGTTCTGGCAGCAGGTAGCGCAGCCAAATCCAAAACTCATGATGTTCCTAATCCAGCTCATTGTACATGATTGTTGGATCATACACATATAAGATGACTTAATTTCCATCAATAAACCATGGTCTTTCTTTGAAAATTTTCCTCACCACACTTTCTTTCTTGAAATTAAACACCATTACATTTTTTTGAATCTCAATAACTGTTAATTCTTCGGCTGGAATGAATGTCCAAATATTAGCCACATGCCTCTCAACCTGTTTTGCAGTTAGCTTACCCTGCATTATTAGAGTACCAATGAGGCTTATCTCCACTTCTGGTTCTTCTATCTCCTCATAATCTTCAAACCGTATCATGTTAGTTTCTTCATTATCTGTATTGATGATTGTCTCTTTCATTTTGTTTGTGATCTGTGAAACAGCTGATGTAGTTAAAGAAGATGTACTGGTTTTCTCCATATTGCGGCTAGGGTTTGAATAATAGGTTGTTGAAGTTATGGTTTGTGAACAGCTAGCTTGGTATAATGGATTGTTATGTATGGTTGGTTGATTGCGGAGGATTAGGGATATCTCACTATTTTTGGTTGGAGAATATCTTGCCATAAAAGAGAGGATATAGAGAATCATAACAAGAATGGATCTCCATTTAATGCTGAAAAAGAAGGGGGTACCGAAATACTACCAACTTTTCGTTTTGGCTCGTGAGTCTTATGGTTAAAGTCTGGACGATCTCAAAAATCAATATCCAAACCTCTAACTGGAGTAATCTCGACAGTTAGGTAATAACGTACTACTTGGTGCTTTAATTATAAATCA
>JAJJMA010213059.1:0-12599 GCA_023529015.1 Papaver nudicaule | reverse complement strand
GTTTAGGCTTGCCTTGTTCGACTTTGATCTCCGAGCACTACGAAAGTACCCAGAGACGGTACACTTGTTTTTGCAGGTAAAAACACCTATGAGTATTGTTGGTTCTTGGGAGGCAAAGTTTTATGATTGGGTGTCAGGGACAAATGAAAAAGTTACCATTGCATTTATGATTTATTGTTTTAAACCAATGAATAAAGTGATAAACGTAACAACAAAGGAGTAACATGTTACCAAATAACTTATCTTCATCGTATTGCTAAATAATTTATCTTCATCCTATTGCTTGAATTTGATGGGATATTGACAAGAGTTCCACCATATTTTTTTGCCTCCTTAAATCAATTTTTTCCCTCCTACTGACAAGGCATGCCTACTGTTAACCCTGACACAAGTGGCCTAGCAAATGTAGCTTCATTAGTCCGACAAGGAAGCGACATTAGGCGAAGACAGGGAAGGCCATTTGACATGCATATGACATGCATATGACATTGATTGGTCAATGTCAAGTGTCCGAGGATTTTGAGTTCGCCCAGCTCAAGTAAGCATTCAAGGACATGGAAAAGGTCAAGAGAATGACCTTGGCAGCAGGCCAAAGCTTGGCTAAGGCTTTGGTAATGCATAGGAAGCAATGGCGCAGCCAAACGTGCTATTGTAAGTCCGTACTCAGCCAAAGGTAACAAGAAGGCTAAGGCTTGTGGGCCAAAGATATGCATGAGTTTAGAAGGCTTAATAACATGTGTATGCACTGGTTGTGGCGTCCAATTAAGTGTATCATATGGCCTGGATGGGATGGCGCAGCATGGCTTGGTAAAAGCCCATATGAAGCTTAAAAGTTGGCCAAGGCTTGGATACGCGTGGACTGAGTAGAGGGATGGTGAAGAACGGTTAGGATAACCGTGTTTGGCCCTAGTAACTGAAAAGAACAAGTGGAGCAGCGTTTGGCCTACAACAAGGCTAGCAGTTGGCACAGTTGACGGTTACATGAACTGCCAATGGTCAGATGTCTGGGCATGGCTTGTGCAGCAGTTGCACTCGGTTGGCATTGGCCTAACAATATAAATAGGCCAGATTAAGTTTGTAGTCGGAGTTCTTCGTTTAGGATAGAGAGAGGGAACCCTGGGTGAAAACCCATAGGCTTAGAGAGTGAGTTTTAGGCCATTTTAGGGAGTTTGGCATCACTTGGGAGTGATGGCCTTTTGTATCCCTGTTTTGGGTGAGTTTTGTATTCTTCCTTGAAGTAATGAATTAAGTTGTTGCTTCTAAATATGTGTTCCTAATTTGTATTGATATTGTGTGGAATTAGTAGCATGGCAAAGACTTAATGCAGTATGGGATTCATTAATGGAATGAGAGAAAATGAAGAAAGACTTCCGTTGCCAATCTTTGATGATTGTGGGTGCACTTGAATTGAGCAAATGTGTAAGGCTGAACATTGATGGGTGAAGCTTGATTCACTGAACCATTAGTGTTGCCGAGTCATTCCTAGGACAAAATTGGTTGACGCTAATTTGGAGGTGTGATAGTGTGGTATCAGAGCACGATTTGGCTCTGATTTGGCTTTAATTTGTGAAGATTTTCTCTCTTTGACTCGTGTTGGTGTCATTTGTTCGTGGAAGAACCCATTGAATTGAAGGTATTCAATTGGTAGAATGATAAAATACAAGAGTTTGCTGATTTCTATGGTGCAAGTCAGAATTTTAAGTCCATGATTCTCACAAGTATGCAAGAAGCATAGGCATAAGAAAGGAGGCCTTTCGTAATGTTGTCAATACCAAGTATTACAAGATGTAATGGAAATTTTGCGAAATTCCTTGACACATAGTATGTTGCTGACTTTTGCAAGAGGCAAAAGAAATGAGAGCCCACTATATGACATAGGAGGCAAAGTATCTCATTGTGGCAGTCGGATGGAAGATTATACGTTTCCCTCGTTGCATATACCTTGGTGGTAATGCAAATTCTGGTTGTGGCAAGAAGTTTTGTGGCATGTAGGATGTCATGACAAAAGAATTGTATGGTCAATTCTTATCTAGCATATGCCTTGTTGATAGGCCAAATAAAACAACGTAAGTTAGGGAAAACCGATACACCACGGTCTTACGTTAATCAAAGTTTCTTTGTTGATGCTAGAGATGCACAATAAGATGCCATGAATAGGCATAGTGCATTTGCATCTGGTTGTGAAGTAGTAGTGTTAAAAGGCAAGAGCTAGGGAGCTCAAAGACCGGCATTTGGCTAAGAACCACAGCGGACATTCTTGTCAAAGGCAAATCAGTCATAGTTGCGTGATTTGGCCAAGAGTAATGACAAGGTAAACCAGATGTATATGGACAGGAAAATGAGTTCCAAGTTAAAGGAAGAATACTATCATTGCAGGATAGGCATTGCTTCATGGAACGAAGGCAGCGGTGCCTCATTTGCAAGGGATGTTGGCCTTGTTTACAATGTCCAAGGAAGGGAATTTAGTCCGCAATAGTCATTGGCTAAAATGACTTAACTGAGCACTATGGTGATGCTCATAATCATCAAGTCAATCTAATCCAGATTGTGCAATGTCTTGTACAAGTTAATGCTGCTACACTTGAAGAAGTAGATGCGGGATGAAGAATGACAAAGTACTTTAGGCCATTTTAGGGAGTTTGGCATCACTTGGGAGTGATGGCCTTTTGTATCCCTGTTTTGGGTGAGTTTTGTATTCTTCCTTGAAGTAATGAATTAAGTTGTTGCTTCTAAATATGTGTTCTAGTTTGTATTGATATTGTGTGGAATTAGTAGCATGGCAAAGACTTAATGCAGTATGGGATGCATTAATGGAATGAGAGAAAATGAAGAAAGACTTATGTTGCCAATCTTTGATGATTGTGGGTGCACTTTAATTGAGCAAGTGTGTAAGGCTGAGCATTGATGGGTGATGCTTGATTCACTGAACCATTAGTGTTGCCGAGTCATTCCTATGCCAAAATTGGTTGACGCTAATTTGGAGGTGTGACAGTGAGGTATCAGAGCACGATTTGGCTCTGATTTGGCTTTAGTTTGTGAAGATTTTTCTCTCTTTGACTCGTGTTGGTGTCATTTGTTCGTTGAAGAACCCATTGAATTGAAGGTATTCAATTGGTAGAATGATAAAATGTTTCACTGATCACTTCCATTCTATGGCCACCTCTGAAAACCCTTCCATTGATGATTCAATTATAAATCTTATTCCCTCTTCTATAACTGACAGTGATAATATCATTCTTACTGCCATTCCTACTATGTTAGAAATAAAAGACTCCCTGTTTAGTATGGCAGATGACAAATCCCTCGGTCCCAATGGCTTCCCTCCAAACTTCTTCCAACTAAATTGGGACATTGTGAGGGATGATATTGTTGATATGGTGCAGTCTTTCTTCACAACTGGTTTTCTTCTAAAAGAGATGAATTCCACCTTCATCTCTCTCATTCCTAAGGTTGATATCCCCTCCTCTCCGGTTCATTATAGACCGATCTTTCTTTGCAATACCACTTATAAGATCATCTCCAAAATTCTTTCAAAAAGATTGAAGCCTCTGCTTAAAAAAATTATCTCTCCCTTTCAATCAGCTTTCATTCCAGGTAGGCAAATTAGTGACAACATTGCTATTGCCCATGAGGTGATTCATAGCATGAGAAGAAATAGAAGTAAAAATGGCCAAATGGGGCTTAAGATCGACATGGCTAAAGTCTTTGATAGAGTGGATTGGGACTTCTTGGTTTCTGTCATGAATAAGATGGGCTTTTCAGCTAAATGGTGTACTCTGATTAAAGAGTGTATCTCCACTACTAGTGTTGTTGTGCTTGTTAATGGAGTGCCGGGAAAATTCTTTAAACCATCTAGAGGATTAAGACAAGGAGATCCCTTATCTCCTTATCTTTTTCTATTCTGTATGGAGGCCCTATCTAGAACTATTGCGGATGTTGAACATCAACATCTTATCAGGGGCAACAAAATTTGCAAAACCGCTCCTGCAATCAGTCATCTTCTCTTCGCTGACGATTGCATGATTTTTTGCAATGCTAATATTAAGGAGAGCAAGAATGTATTTTTTATCTTAGATAAATTTAGCAAATGCTCTGGGCAGTTAATAAATTTCTTCAAAACTGGAGTATTCTTTAGTAAAGGTACCTCTCCAGAAATGCAAATTGTTGTCAAAGATATTCTGGGAGTTCAGCATATTTCCATGAATGACAGATACCTTGGTGCCCCCCTTTTCACGCACAAGGGCAAGATATCTTGTTTCAAACCTATTGTGGACAGACTGGAGACTAAACTCTCAGGATGGAAATCCAAATGGCTCTCACCTGCGGGGAAGGCTACTCTTATCAGCAATTCTACCTCCACTGTTAGCATTCATCAAATGAATTGCTTTAAGTTACCTGTTCAGACTTGTAAAGACTTGAATAAAATCCAGAAGGGTTTTTTCTGGGGTAAGGATAAGGAAGGTCCTAAGGGTACGTATCACTTTGAAGGCTTGGAGTACCTAAAAATCAGGGGGGTCTGGGTTTCATGAACATGAAACATTTCAATGATGCTATGATCACTAAAATTAGCTGGAGATTTCTACAAGATGAGGATACTTTGTGGGTTCAAATGGTGCAGGCCAAGTATATTAGGGACGGTAGCATTCTTAACATAAGTCTGGAACCTAAACAAGGTGACTCTTGGTTATGGAAGGGTATGCTGAATGGTGTGGCTAATATTCGAAAGTTTCACATATGGAAAGTTGGAAATGGCCAGACTATACAAATATGGAGAGATAAATGGATCCCAGGATTTCAAGGGGATTTGGTAAAACCTATAAGCTGTCCAAATGATATTACTCATGTATATCACTTGTTCTCTGCCTCTGGGTTTTGGGATGGAAATAGGATTGACAACCTATTTCCACCAAATGTTGCTAGGCTAATCAAACAGATAAACTTTAGACTTTCAGATCAAGATATTGTTACTTGGTCTCTTACGGAATCTGGAAAATTTTCTGTAAAATCTCTATATGAGGTGAAACAGAAAAGAAATTTCATAAATAATGGCTCTTAACCTGATTGGAATTACATATGGAGGTTGGATGTTATACCTAACATAAAATTCTTTATGTGGAGGTGTGCTCATAACATTCTTCCCCTAAATGCTAAAGTTGGAAGGATCCTGAATTACATTGATCCTATTTGTCCTTGTTGTAAGAGCAGAAATGAGGATCTGACACATATATTCATGGAGTGTTTTCATGCTCAAAATGTTTGGGAGGAACTGCAATTGGATATGGTGGAAATCTTCAATAATCAGAATTCTTTCTATGATTGGCTGACCACTTGGAAGAATAACAACGGCATCTTGATTAGAGGGCAAAACTGGGCAGAATTATGTGCCATTGTTTGTTGGTTTATCTGGAAGGCTAGGTGTGACCTGGTCTACAGAAAAGTTAAGCATAATGCGAAGATTACGGTGGGAAAAATTATCCACTACATCTCTGATTATAATAGAGTTATGCATATGGAAAATCACATCCTAAATGACTATTTATTAGGGGTGGGACTTGGGTTGGTTGGGCGGGTTGGAGGGCTTGCCCAAGCCATGCCCGTACTAAATATTCTTTGCCCAGGTTGCCCATGGAACCCGTGGAACCCATGGAGGTGTGCCCACAACCCGCCCAACTTGTATCTTGGGTTCCTCGGGTTGGCCCATGATTCGTGTTTGAAACTGAAAACCGTAATAAAATGAACAATATAAATGACGGCATCAAAAGATTTTCATTAATAATTGTGACATTAATTCCACTAAAAATAATCTCTAAAATGTGCAAAGGTAGGTTATGTATATACACGCACAAATGTTAGTACAATTTATTTTAAAAACAATATTTTATGATAAATCTAGGTAACAAGTAGATTTAGTTACTTCATTTATACTACAATTGAGATACTTATTAATGCAATAATATAATATAAATTTTCTTTCTTAGATTAAAAAATTATATGAAAAGTTATACTAAAAATAATAATAATACCACTAATAAAAATAATTATATAAATTATTTTATAGTTCCGTGGGTTCTTCGGGTTGCTTGGGTTAGAGATATGTGAACCCGTGTTTGCCCAAGTTAGTTCGAGTTGGTAAAATATATGCCCATAGTTGCCCAAAATTTTAAAATACCTAACCCAACCCGCCCAACATCGGGTTGGGCACGGGTTGGGTGGGTTGACCCAACCCAAGTCCCACCCCTACTATTTATACTCAGATTAGCTCCCATGAGATTCCAGATATAGTGCCAACAAATACTACTAATATGAATCTAAATATGGGAATGAAAATATCGATTGGCCTGGTTGAAAATCAGAGAAATAATGATAAAGCTATAAGTCTGATTCTGACTAATTTTGCAGGAAATTGCTCAGGTGCAAGGGGATGGAGAGCTGAGTCCATCACGCATGATCATCTGATCCAAGAAAGTGCTGAAGCGGCTGTTTGGTGGGCTGCAGAAAAATCGCATACCAACTTTTGTTTTGAATCTGATTGTATTGAAGTTCTAAATCACATCAGAAGTTTTTATGCAAAGATTATTCAAGGAAGGTTCATGTGGAAAGATTTGGAAGATTGCTCTTTTGTCCTTAAAACTCTGAATCATGTGACCAGAGAAGCCAACTCTATAGCTTGTAATTTAGCCTTGATCTGTAATAGTAGTGGCACTTGGCATAGTTGGAATGGGCCAAATTTGAGTACCTTGGCTCATTGTCTTAGTCAGTCTTTAAACTCTGCTGGTGCACTGTTATGTACAATGACTTTGGTTTACCTTCTCACTTTGAGATTGATAACAGTAGTAATGAGTAATTGTCTGGTTTTCTTAAAAAAAAAAAAAGGCATTGGCACAACTAGAAAAATCAAGCAAAAACTGGACCACATTGCTTCATGCACCATATTCCCCAGTTAGTTTACTGTAAAACTAAAAACTGTTAACAGCTAAGAATCCTCCAGAACAATAAAAAAAATTAAACTATTCACCCAATGATGTAGGAGTAACAACAAAAGACAACTTCATTTGTCAAAAAGAAATTGTTACAGCAAAAATAGGAGGACAGAATTCATTCTGCGAGAACAAAAGGAATAAATGGTTGAAAAAAGAGAAACTACAAAAAAGAAACAAAATTTTAACTATTGCCAATTTCATAATTGAACCCATCAATGGAACTAATCAGTTTATCTCCTGATTTTTACGCATAAACTCAATGGGATGACTCAATCACTCAATACCAGATGTGGTTGTTAAACAATCCATCTTCTTTACCTGCGCAAAATATCATGAAAAAGATTACAATTATAGATAATCTAAGTTCAAGTAGTAGCTTTATCAATCGGAAATCAAATTCGTTTACTAACATAAGTTAAATAAATTAGCTTCACCTGAAATGAAAACATATGTATGCAAACAACCACCTATCTTGGTTACTAAGTCTCATTTCGGTTACTAAGTCTCATTCCAGTTTTGGCTACTACCTACACAATGTATTCTTCTTGTCGACAATCATGGGGCAAGCGACCACACACACATACTTTTCATTTTGGAGAGAACAAAACAAGTATACATACAGCTAACATGCCAAGGAGAAGCAATAATAAACAAAAGGGCCAGGTAACGACTGTGAAATCTAAGTTGTAAAATTCAAATATTCATGCCACCAACTGAATAAAAAAAAATACTACTGTATATAGTGAACATTGTTATACCTGCAACAGCAGCATATTCTTAGGTCTTTTAGCTTTCTTTGAGTCTTGCTTTTATCTGAAGCAACTTTCCTCTTGAGGGTCAGCAACAGTCTCCTCTTCTTCCTTAAGACTTACATTGACAGTACCAAATCCAAAGGACATGCTGCTTGATAAAATCAAAAATGTTATGCTAGAATTAAAGGGAATCAAAATTTTGTAATGCTTGTTCACCTTTAAAACTACTTCATAACGTGAAATCTCTTGTATTTTTTATTCTTTTTGATTACCCTGAAGATTTGGATGCTGGGATTAAAGCTAAGTTGAACTATATCCTGGAAGGATCAAAATCTTGAAGTGGAAGTCAATGGATATACTTCGCATGATACTTGGTAAAACGTCTTGCTAATCGACCCAAAAGCGTTGTTGCCAGTAAATGGGGGCTATTGATTAAACAGTGGGAGTAACAATATTTTGTATGATGCTTGGCATATCTAGAATAGCAAAACCTTTAACTTGGTGAGCTTTTATAACCTAATGAAATCCCCTTTCACAGTGACAAAAACTAGGAAAATTCTCTCTTTGGTATAGATATCTGGTAAATAAGAAAAGGAAAACGGCAGATTAGACCAAGTGAGCCAAACACTATGGCAACAACACATGACTTGAGATTAGTTCATATTTGCTATGTGCATGCCCTGCCTTCACAAAAACAGATGCATTGTAAATCTATTTTGAGTTTCTTTCTACCACTTCTAATAGGAGACTAAGAACACTTTCTTAGTTAATAAATGCTCAGGTTCCTTTATGTATGCAGCCACTTCTATAATACACTTGCATTTTATGAAACTAGATATTGAAAGCATATTGTTCCTTCAACTGTGCATGAAACCAGATAAAGGTGGACACCAATACATCTACGTAACATGCGATTCACATATATGGCAGTTCGTTTCTCCGTCCATTTCTGTGGTAGATTCAAATTCAAATAACTGGAGCAAAGAATTCTAAATATGAAACAATAACTGCAGAATATATCATATAGATATATATGGTCAATTCTTCAATAGTCTGACTAACATACGCTTAACACTAAACCACCTATAGCTAACTTACCAACAAAGAAAATAAAAGCATTTTTAGGATAAACTTACTTAAACATCACTTTTGCTTATAGACTCCTTTTTCTTCTTCACTTCAAAGGCAGTTTCAATACCGTCAACTTGCTCTGATCCGACCCCATCCTCCTGTGTCTTGCGCTTCTCCTTTTTCTCCCTGTCAGTCACTATATTCTCCTTTGATGCTCCATCTTCGATATCCATGTTAGTTTTCTGTTCATCTGCAAATTCATTACAACTAAGTGACGAACAAACCAGAGTACTAGACCCTCATAAAGGAGGACTAACCAGTACTATTTAAACAATGTTATAACCAGAGTGCTTGACAAACCAAACGGACTCTTACGACTCACTAACTAGACGTATGACTGCTTCATTGTTCATCTTTCTCAGCCATCAACAAATGGTAGTCTAGACCCACTAATATGGATCTTACCAATTTCTTTAAATACGCAAACTGACGAAAACGGACAGTATTTGTTTTCAATCAAAGGAGTAGCTTTTGCATAGGCACTTGAACGGTTGAACAAGGGACTTCACTCAAAGATCGCTAAGTATTTCGGAAATTATAAAACATCACCAGCTAGAGTATGCCTACAACTACTAATACCAATAAGAGAAGCGATTAGATGCTTACCACCACTATGATGATTCAAAACCAATTGTGAATCCATGCTTGTTCCTGACTCCTCTGGTTCTCTCTTCTCATCACCTAAGGTTGTGGCATGGACGGGTAACATCTCGTCCCCTTCAACCTCTTCATCATCACTATCATCCCCAAAAATTTTACCCTCATAATCACAAACATAAGCATCACAATAAACTGCGTACATAAACAAAATCAATTATAAATATTTGAGTTTAATTATTATCAAAATTAAGAGCAGCAAATTCTAATTAAGCTGAAATTTAACAAAACCCTAACTTCAATTTAAATCAACACATAAGCATAAGACAGAGTATCTATAGCCTAACAAAACCCTAACTTCATAAATTGCAAAGACAGAGTATTTATGCTGAAACCTAAAACCCTAACTTCATAAATTGCAAAGACGAGTATCTATAGCCTCCTTTAAAAGACTAGAATCCATTGAAATTGAAAAAGAAAAAAAAAAAAAAAAAAAAGATAGAGTTGTTAAGATGATACATGGTTCAATTTTGACTGTAAAAAGATGGATGGAAAAGATATACTTACTTATTGACTCGTCATAGTTATCATTATCATTATCATTATCGAGACAGTATTCCTTTACAAAATCATCGAGATCCATGATTTTCTGTATCTAGGGCTTTTTTTCTCTGACAAATAAACAAAGATTAAACAAACATAACTCAGAGACGAGGGGATGTTAAAATACAGTTGGGTGAATGACAGAACTATCCTTTGCACGAGTGTTCTACCGTGTTTTGTACGATGGGGCCCACATAAAAACGACTTTGTCGAGGCCGGTTCCAATGGGACCTAGGAAATGTGCCCCTTTGCAATCCTAGGTGGACTAGTAAATGTAAAATGCGATAGTGGTGGTTGATGGTAATTCTGTCGACAGATGGAAAAATCATCGTTGATGGAATTTCCATCCTCCAACGGTAATATTTTTGAATTGGTTACCGCTAAAACTGCGGTAAACTTGAATCAAAAATGACACCAACTATTTTCTACTCTCTTCTGCTCTTTTCTACTCTCTTCTACTCTTTTCCACTCTATTTTTAAGATGGAAGAAACATTTAAATTTCTTAATTGGTCCGAGTTGTAAGAGAGGCCGCTGAAAAAAAATATTTTGAGCAGGGCCGTTCCGTTTGCCCCAAAGCAAACAACATTTTTATGCCCCAAAATGTAACAACACTTTTATGTCCATATTTTTTTTGGTTTTGTGCAGATTAATTATTGCCATGTTTTTGTATCTTGTTTAATACCATTGAAAATGTAAGTGTTGAACTTTTCATTTATTTAGGTTCACCTAACTACTGACTACCATCTGGGCATGGAATTGCAAACTACTTACTGGATATGTACATGGAGTTGCAAAGATGCAACTAGTATCAAAACACAAATCTTGAATAAGTTTATGACCTATTTTTTTTCTCTAAGGATAATCCCAAATGCGAAATAAATTTTTTGATGCCCCCTGAGCCTTAATGCCCCGAAGTGGGGCTTGTCCTGCTTTCCCCTCAGGACCGGCCCTGATTTTGAGGGATACAAAAAATAAATAAATAGAGGAATCAAAAAAAAAGAGGAGAATTCAAATTTTGGAAATTAACGAGGTTCAGGTTCCGGCGAGAAGGCAAAGAAATGTTCAAGCAAAAGGCAAAGAAAATATGAAAGTTCAACCCCAAAGGCAAATCATATATAAAAGTGTAACCGAAAGGTAATTTGAAAGTTATTAAAACTGGTAAAAACCCAGGACAATCATACAAGAACGTATCAAATGGAAGTTGCTTCATTTGAAAAAATTCAACAAGGGTTCAAAGATAGTGAGAGAGCAACAAACTGAAATTCCTGAAGAAGATAAACCATTGTTTTGAAGATAGGCAGAGATTTTTCGCCAAGTCGGTTTTTATGCATTAGATTCCTATGGAACCTAGAGAACAAGCCCCTTTGTTAGTTTGTGAAAATGTATGATGTAAAATATCTAAGAAATATGATGATGTAAAAAAATCTAAGAAATATGATGAATGTTAGAATCCTTTCTATATAAGAGTTTTTTATGTGTTCGAAGTTTACTGAAGTCGATGATGATCTTGCTCTTATAAATGCTTTCGTCTGCGTTCGTGTGCCAAACGCACAAGAGTTTAGGCATACGAGTTTTGGCACAAGAGTCAGAATTGGAAGGATCATGGCTGATTGTCGTATCCTTGGAAATTACGTGCGTCAAGTCGCCGAAGAACAATGGGGAGGGGATGAAGAACAAGTCGTTAGTTTTTTTTTTCTTCTAAATTTAGTTTGTTGATTTTGTATGGATACTTCATAATTTAATTTGTAAATCTGCAGGAAGCTATGGCATCATCCCTCTATTTCGAAGAGCAAGAAAGGGTGTTTGCATTATGGAGTTGCTACCGCGTGTTGAGACAAAGTCTACCAGGATTTTTCTAGGTGGACTAGAACAAGCAAAAACAAAGTCGGCTTTAATTATGTAATGTAATTTGAATTTCAAATAAACGATGTACTCGGCTTTTCTATCCACGAAGTCGTTGACTGTGCCTATGAACAAATCATGCACATGCAAAAACATAACAGACAATGGTACACGATAAATACTTAACAATGCTTGTTGATTTATCCTGTACCATTACCTTATTATGTTTTGGCATCAATGCGATGCCAAAAAAGCAAACTGGGTTGAAAATCCTTTACCTGAAGTCGTTGAATTGGCTGAACAAATCCTGCACAAGTAAAAACTGTGGAGGGTAAAACCCCTCGGGACACGTGTCAGAGATCTAAGAAGTGGCGAAGCTTCGGGATCAAACCAAAGAAAAGTCCGAGGACACCAAGTAGAGAAAGGCTTCGGACCCTGCCTCGAAGAACCGAAGCCCCAGAGCCATCTTCGGAATACCGCCGAAGGAACCGCCTTACTCGACAAGGATTGACACCACCACGATTGAGTCCATTGTCTTATTAGCTGTAAACCACCCAAGCTCGGCCTATATAAGGCGAGCTTGGAAAACATTGTAAGGGTTGGAATTTTTGGGTGTAACCTAAGTGGCGAGAGAGGGATTAGGTCGGTATCTCCTCTAGCTCCTTAGGATCATATCCTTGTAGTAATAAAACA